>JANAWD010000147.1:0-46405 GCA_027627245.1 Meripilus lineatus | reverse complement strand
CNTCNNNNCCANTNNCNNCNCGAGAACTGGTCGCCCCACCAGTGTCTTTGCCACCTGCTCGCAGCACAACGCTCTCAGCAATCTCACTTGAATCGCCCTCTCTTCGAGTCATCAAGTCCGATTCCTCACAATTTGCCTTTCCAATGGTCCACCACTTCGTCGTTGCCATTCCTCGCCCACCACTCCCTTTTGTCACCACCCGGTTGTGGCTGACACTCGACTGGTCCAAGAGTCAGGAACTCTCAGTCGTGCTATGCAGCTGTGCTGCTTCCCTACATTCCCATTGCAAGGCAACTCGATGTTGAACCCAAGGCATTCCATGTTCATACTTCGGACTTTTACGACTCCCTCTTCTGTCTTCTCCCCCTATTCTACCTTCCAGGACTTCACCAACCTGTGGCGGGATTGGTCGATTTTCGGGTAGAATATTATGGGAAACTGAGACGACGTCTATGATTCAAGCTTTGCTCATCGCTGGACTCCCCCTCCCCTTTATACTCAATCAACTTTGGCACTGTCCTCTTGTGGCGAGAGGTCGTGTCCAGGTTCTTTGGGCGCAAGGCGCGGTCATACAATGTGATCTTCGTACATATGGTCACCGTTGGACTCCAACCCACGCTGCGATACAGATCCCTTATCCCCTTCATTCCCCCTCTCGCCTCCTGGTTTACCTTTCTGGCACGACTCGCCTGTGGCGGGTGGGTCAATGTCCGAATCGTAGTTCCATACTTGTCGATGCGGTATTCGCTCCGACTTCCTCCATCGTCTCTCCTCCGGTCGCACTTCCTCACGCAATCGCTCTCCTGTGGCGGGATAGCTTGTTTGAAGACTCCAATCTACGGAGAGACCACCCCACGAGGCAAGCCTTCCTCATTGGACTTTTCGTTCTTCCCATTTTCAATATCTCAGCTTCTGCATTTCTTCTTCGACATCATGTGTCTGTGGCGGATGGATGACGTAGGAAAGAGGATATACAATCGTCGAGATAATATGGGAGGACATTCAACTTGGTTCTCGGACCAACGATCGTTTTATGACTTGGACATATGCTACGACACTTCCGCTGATTCCCCCCTTTCACCTCTTCGGCTTCTCGTGTACCCCTTCTCATGTAACTCTTCTGTGGCGGTTGGGTTTATGTTGAGTTGTAGTATCCGCCATGGCTGATGTAGGATTCGTTTTACTTCCTCCCCCTTCTCATCTCTTGGTTTCAATCTCTCGGATATGTGCTCACCTATTGCGGGATAGGTTTCCGTTTGTATTGCCATGTAGATTGAGACAAGTTGTCTGTGGGATTGCTTATACGGGCTGTGTTCGTGATGTCCTGTACTTGCTTCCTTGTCAAATGAACAACTGTGCCTGCAATTCTTCGTGTGATGACGTTGTCGATTTCTCGTCTTGAGGGTCTAAACAGATCGCTGACACTACGAGTGACACTTGATGGTAAAGCTTAAGGCGTAGGCGTGAAGTCCCTCTGTTCAATCACGAATGAGTGTGACGTCTGGTCAAATCATTAGAGTGAAATCCTGCATATCGAGCTACAACTTTTGTAATCGGATAGTCTGAGAGTGAGTTACAACCTTGGTGCCACCAACCCAGTAAACATGCTATAATCCCTAATCTCTGTGCCACTAAAATAGATCTACTAAATCCGAACAGGATGGTGGACATCCAGCCATCCAAAACCATAGGAGTATCGACAAAGGTGATATTGGGTATCAACCCAGAGCAAGTCCGAATCAGGACCGGTATACAACTTGCATTTGCTGTGCAACATAGTTCGCTGTTGGTCGTTCTGTTGGCATTTGCTTCCAGCTTACGTTGATGAGGTCCCAAAGTACATCGGGCATCGTTTGTCCTCGAAGGTTCGGCCTTGGTGGTCTCTGACCACGACATACCCTCATCACAATTTGCGCATCTCCGACCCCAACGAATGGGGACTGGCAAGAGAAGAGCTACAGAAAACCAGTGAATGGAGTCCCTATTAAACGCTGACATACTGTAAGACCGTGACCTTACCTCAATGCAAACACACGCAAAAGAGTAGACATCGCTTGCGAATGTCGGTCTTGTGCTGTCGAGGCCGAAAGATTCAGGGTCGATGAGTTCCGGTGCCAACCAACCGAATGCCCCTCCTCGTGTGGTCACAGTGAGACTTTGACCAGCTTCTGCGATTACTGCTAAGCCGAAGTCGGCCAGTCTCATTTTGCCGGTGCTGTCAACGAGGATGTTGACCTACGTGGACGTTTCGTTATTGTGATTCGAAGTAATAGTATGCGATGTTGTGCGTACCCCTCGCAAGTCGCCATGGACAACACCTTCGCTGTGGAGATAGCTGAGACCCTGGGCGATCTCAAGGAGCTACGAGACGAGTATTGTGCAATCTCAGTGAGAAAATACCAAAATATTGAGAAGCTATTCCAACATACCCATCGTAGAATCGTCGACAAGAAAAAAGGTCCGCGGAATTGTGTCTCTCTCATCTTCTTGTCGAGATGTTGTCGGACATTTCCATATTCAATCCAAGGTAATACCATGGAAAGCGTCGTACCCGAGGCGTCCTCACTAACACCAAGGAGATTGAGGATATGTGGATGGTCCAATTGATGCCATATCAGAGCTTCTCGATAGAATGTCTTGAACGATATTAACCACTACGAAACTCGGGGAAACGGAAATCCGACTGACCCTACGAAGACTTTCTCGTCTTGATTCCTCGAGAGTTAGAAACACACGCAGTCGCTTTAATGCAACGGGAACTTGACGATAAGTTCCCTTATAGATATCCGCGAATCCGCCTCCTCCGATAGAATCCCTATCAGATATGACAAGGCCTTTCAGAACGAGTGCCTGAGGTACGATGCTGTGTGCGAAACAAAGTTTCATAGTGAGTCTTCTTAGTGCGTCACGCGTCTCCTTCGCCATCGTAGGTGTGCGGAAAGACGAGGACGATTGCGTGGAGTGCTTGTGCGATAATAACATCTATCCGAAATGATAGTCATAGCATCGATGAGCGACTGAGACCTTGCATTGAATTCGGATACCTTACCTCATGAATAACGTCCACAATACATTGCATTTCCGCACGGGGGAGAGCAAGAACGTCAGAATGGTCGCCTGTGATAACGGCATTCCTGAGTAGATATATACTATGTTCGACAAATGGGCCTCTCATGGACACCGGAGGGAATACAGGTGAAGGTGCACTGGGACCCGGGGCTGTGAGATATTGCGTCAATTTGTCCGAAGGTAGCATGAAGACAATGAGAGAATCACCTGATTGGTTTGCTGGGTAATACCTTGGGGGTATCGACTCGTAGCTTGCTCCCCGTTGTGGTTTTGGTGGTAGTGGTGGTCTCATCGGTGGTGGCCCAGGGACAAGAGACGGAGGTGGTCTCTGTGGTATCGATACGCGGGGCCCAAAGAGTCCGCTGGATCCATTCGACGATCCAGCCGACGGAGGTGTTGCTGGTATATCTGTGCGGGGCCCAAATAGACCAGACTGATACTGATCGTAATTGTACGGGGGAGGTGGCACTGGAGGTGGGTTCGGGGATTGATGGCTTCTTGAAGCAGATCCAGCGGAGAGAAAATGGTCATATCGGCTGGCCAATTCGCCCTTGACCTTTCCCAGTGTGTCGAGCACTACATTCCCATTCTGATCCATTATCAGATCCTGGATCCACATCCAGTGCACCCTTATGAGTTTCTTGGACTCACCGCCAAAAGAGCATCACGTTGCTCCAACGTCAGAGTGCTGTATCGAGGATGAGATGGTATATTCTCTAGTATGAGTGTTGCAGCCATTGCTAGATATACGAAACCAGATTCCAGATCGCCATTTTCCGCATAGGCATTACCAGCTTTTCGAAGATTGCCTCCGAGTCGTAGCCAATGGGTCAAAGGCTTGTTATGGTCCCAGTCCGTTTTTACAAATTCCACCAATTCCGCGAGTTTGTGCGGTCTGTTCAGTGGTAGGACTCGAGGAAAGGCGGCAAAGAGATCGGCGGGTTGTGGTAGTTGAGACGCGGACGCTGGGCCGAACATGATATCGATGGGTTGTGGACTGGTGACAGAGATACGGTGTGCTCGTCCCTAAGTATTGCTCATTGCCATCGGTTGGATTCGGCACCACGACAGCACTTGACGTTGACCATCACCAGAGAAATGAGCAGTCTAGCTGTGTATAGCTTTATCCAAGCTCGAATGGTGTGCATCTTGGCCAAGAGAGGATCATGAGCGCTCGTGAAGGCGTCTATTGAGTCCAAATCGAGTCGGGCCCCTCGCTTATTCTCCTTCTGCTCATTCGTCTTGCATTGCTCACTGCTCAGTATTTCATCGCACACCGAGGGTCTTCCCTGAGGAGCACATATAACCGTAAGTTGAATTTTGTGATAGCCAGAAGCACACCTCATTCACCTTCTGCACAGCCCTAAAATGGTCCGGCCACACGACCTCTGCTCTCACATTCAAAATGCCTTCAGGGCACGTCACCACCGCATCGCCGTTCCTCACTCAACTCAAAATCTCGGAATCCTCTCCATCCTACTTCGCGCTGGTTTCCTTTCTTCAATTACACGCGGAACCATCGAACAACCCTCTCCGACCGAATTTCACCAAGTCGGTGAAGAACAGCGGCGAATATGGGCAGACTTGAAGTATCGGGACGACAGACCTGTTTTGAACGGGATGCACCTCATCAGCAAGCCAAATAAACCTATATTCATGGATGCTTCGGAGATCAGGAGGTTGTGTTCAGGGAGGAGAGCGCAGACAATCAAGCCGTTGGGTATGGGAGAGATTGCCGTTGTGAGGACGAAGAGTAAAGAGCACGAGTGGCTAGAAGCCAGGGAGGCTGTTGAACTTGGTTTGCCTGGAGAAGTCGTCTGCAGAGCACGGTAATACTTGTCTCGTTGTGAGTATCCCCTTTTCATCATCTGCCTGTTTGGCATTGAACCTCGGATATCTCCAACGTATAGACATCCCTAGTTTATTCTTGCATTCTGCTTTACACCTAATCCCTCTGGCAACTACTGCAACAACAATCTCTCTTCATGGCCGAACAATGCAAATACCATATTTGTGATGAAAACAAGCGGTATAATGTATAGAACACGAAGAAAATGTCTTGATAGTACATGGTGTGCAAGGATAACAATGACGCGGTGGATAGAAAGAACATAAAGTACACTCTCAAACTCAATTCCTTCAACTAACGTGCCTACTTCTCCTGGACTGTTTCGTCGTCCCGGACCTGTCCAGCGACGACTTCAGTCCGCGAATTGTAGTAACGATCTCATCTAAAAATCCAACCGTGTCAGCTCCCCAATCAACTCGTCATAAAGAAGAAAGAAACGAACTTGCGATCTGAGGGCTCTCCGCCTCAAATTCGTACCGCTTGTTCCGCTCCGCATCACGGTGTACCACCAGCTTGAAGGTCGCACTGTTCTTAGCAGACTGCTGGCAAGCGACGATACTCTTGATGTCGTACGAGGACGTTTTGCCGCTATCAAAGACATTCTTTGCCTTGTTCGCTTGTGGCATAATCTACACATAAATGTCAGTAATCTCACCGTCGTTGGTCACAGAGTTACGAACGTGAATATAGCCGCCGTCGATGGCGAGCAAGCGAGCACTGCGGCCGACCAACATGGGGACTTTCCGGTATACGGTATATCTCTGCGCATACAATCAGAACAGGTTCGCCCCGAAAGGAGAGGGGTCTTACCTTGTATGCGCTTGCATAATCAAGACTTGCGCTAAAGATTTGCTCAGGCACTTCAGAGTTCCTCTTGAAGATCGAAGCTACAAACGAATGCCATTCATTGCTGTTTGGTAGATATGGCGGAGGGATGCTCACCATTGGGATCCGTCGACCTCCCAGGTCGTGTTTTCGGAATTTCCACACCATGGTGCTGCAACATGTTATTCTTTATCAACATGAGATCCCTTTTTCCCTGCAAACTCTTTACAGTCCGATCAAGTGGAATCAGGATTTTGGTCGGATCCATGTCAACAACCAGCGCATAGTCTTTCGGATTTGAGAGTTTTCTCTTGGCACAAATGATCTCGAGGACCTCTGCCATATACATCCCACCGGAACTAACCAAAAAAAAATGTCACCAACCCGTCAGAGTGTACAAAGAGTAACGAGTCAAGGAAGACTCACGCTTGAATGGTGGTGGAGAAATGCCCCGCATCCGCCATATCCGCAATCCGTATCCTCAAGAACATCGGAGGACCATGACTCGACGAAGGACCCAGCGACCCAGGGAAATTTCCCACCGAGGACCCCAACATCGAACCAAATCCAGCGCTCGTTCCCATCGAATGTAAATCAGGAGGCGCAAGACCACTTGCTGCACCCGCCTGATTGGCCAAAGTCAGAAGACCAGTCGATTTCTTCTTCTTGACGACTATCCGAGAGGGTCGTCGCTGTATCTTCGAGTCCAAGACCTTGTTTTGTTGAATTTGAGCGGTAGAAGCTTCTAGGACTGCGTATGCGTCGAAATTGAATTTCGAGATCCTCCCCGCTCGGTCGGGAGCTATGAATCAAGTACCAGTTCAGTATCAGACATTTCTCCAAGATTGGACGGTATGCGAAGTGAGAACACTCACGAGGGAAATCCTCGTCTACTTCCCCATCATCCTCTGCAATCCTAAAAATCCATCCAAGTGCCGAACACTTGGTCTCCCACTTCGGATCCTCTTCCCCACTCAACCCCTCATCCAACCTCGGCGTCCAACCTTCTTCCCAATAACTCCACAATGCAAACCCAAGAACCTCCTCCATGGTCGCATCCTTCCTCACATTCAATTCCATAGCCTTTGAGTTGTTCGGTTTCTGAGCCCAAGGGAAGAACACTGACACAGGCATATTTTCCGAGTCGGAACGACCCGAGATGGCACTGTAGAGTTCTGTGAAGGGGTTAGATGAAGAATTAGCCGACGTGGATGCTAGCATTGCTGTGAGTGCTGATTTTGCAGGTTGGACCGGAGCAACAGGGCGACGGACGAATATCGTCGGAGAAGTAGAAGTATGATGACTTCCCACTACAGTAGTCGAAGCCGACAATGGCGTTGAATTCGATGTGGTAGCAGCGCCGCTATTGAACATTCTGGGAGGCCGAGTACCTGGTTGAGCAGATGCGGAGCGTTGTAAATGTGGTGACCTAGATGAATTTGGGTTGGGTGCTGGGGTGACCATTTCAAAGTAAGTGTTACTGATGACGGAATCATTCGATCCATTCTCACTTGCAGTTTCTGATGGTTTTTCTTCGCTCCCTCGGCTTTCGTGTACTGGACTAAGGCGGTTGCGTGTTCTGGCGCTGTTAGGTGGTAGAGAGGAAGAGCCGACCATGGAAATGTTGGATGTTGAGAGGACTGAACCGGAACCGGAGAGGAGGGAGAGCCATCGGAGTTGCTGTCGATACCGATGTTCGTTTCTCTACTGGCCGCGAATTCTCTGATTGAAAGTGTAAAAAAATCAACGATACGACTGAATGGACGTGGAAGGCATTTTACGCACGGGTCAAACTCGTCCGGCTCAATTTCCATGCTGTCATCAACATCCGGTGCATCGTCGTCGAAATCATCATCCTCATCAGCAACACCGTCTTCCTCTTCCCCAGCGTCGCTCTCATCAGAAGATGACGATGATGACGACGAAGAAATCTCAGGATTGACGAACGCTGGTGCACGAATGGGAGGTCGGGGAGGGAGTCCCCCACCAGGCGGAATGCGATTCAACATCCTCACTCTCCTCCTTTTCTCCATCTCTTCTGCACCCTTAAACTTCGGGATGAAAGGAATCGGGACATTGTTCTCTGGGGGAGGTCTTTCTTCTTCCTTCGGCGGAGCCGGAAGCGGTTTGTTTTCTTGTGACAAGGACGATGTGGAGGGTCGAGGTTCTGCAAAATCTCGACTACTGAAATCAGATTTGCCTGTACGTGTGGTCGGTGATACAGGAGTAGGTGGGATGGCTTCGATTTGAGGCGCTTCGTCAGGCAAGATGCTCCTGCTGCCTTTCTTCCCTGAACGGATGGAATCCCTCATTTGCTTCGAACTTGTGCTGGCTCTTTTCGCATTGACTCGAAGGCTGAATCCACCCGTACGACCGCCCATTATGGTGGTCGTATACTTCAGCCCAGTGGCACCTGGAAAGCCTGAAGGACGACCATGCGGTCTCCCGGGTGCAGCCCCTTCGTCATCGCTCGGTGGTGCACTAGCAGGTAGGTTGAGCTCTGGCCACTTGTCGGAGTCTGCGAGACCTGCGTCGAGTATGTAAGCGTTTGCGTGATATGAGGGGTCAAGTGAGATGAGCCGTGGGCCGTAAGGATCATCGACGTTTCTGAGATAGTTTAGTCGCAGTGAATGTATGAGAAAGCTGAAAAGAAAGTTGGGTAAGTCTTATGAANCAGTACGTATTTTGAAAGAGAGTGAAACAGACTTTGGATCACTGATCAAGGCCATTGCGCTGAGAATGGGCGCAGGGTCGGTCCAAGTGCGGGGGTTATGATGTATGAGCGAGCGTCTTAAAGAACCCTGGTACTTCACGAGGTATACGATGTAGATAAAGACTGCGGTTGAAGGTGACGATAGTATTTGGATGAGATGACCTGGAACGTTGTATGTTGGGTTGGTGGCAGGGTCGCTGCTGCACTGGTTCAGGGAGGCGCCCAACTGAATCTAGCAGTTAATCTCACCAGATCCCATCGCATGCACCAGAAGTTACAGCACAACGATCATGTTACAACAGCGTTTCTCGACATACATACATGTACACTAAGACCAGGGCTAGGGTCCTCGTGGGTATGACCATACAGAGCAATAATGGAGGCAGATCACTGGTAATTCTTATCTAGAGTCACCCTTGCTCTCGTCGAGCCCGTCTTCAAACCCGGAAATCCCAGGTATCCCAAACCCCTTTTAAGATGGGAATCGGGAGAATTAAATACAATGTTTCGGACACCATGACCCCAACCAGCACCCGAATATCCTCCATACCTGAAACAAATCAGATGAGATACACCGCCTCGTAAAATGTGGGATGGACCTTACCCAGAATGCTTGTCGAAACAAAATATAACGTTCTTCGTTGGCTCTCGGGCACACCATTCGTTTCCGTGGTCTGGAGATATATGAGACAATATAAGCGACGCGAATCCATAGAGATTTAGTTGCATACCATGCCCGGATATAACGGCGTGCAAATTCTGGACGTGGGTATTGAGTGCATCCCAGAATGCTTGATCCTTTCCATCATCAGCGGAGAGTGTAGTTGCTTGGGTCGAACCAGAGCCAAGTAGGTCGGCTACAGATACAAAGTTAGAACCCGAGAATTCATTGCGAGCAATAGATCTCACCATTGAGCCCGGGATTCTTCGTATTATCCAAGGTTTGTTGGACCGCTTGAATGGCATGACTAGGACCATTATTCAGTCAATGAAGCACACATACACCCGGCCTGACGCGCCAACAACGTACGGAGGAATATGAACGAAGGCCAATGCTCCCCTCGTACTGGCAGGGCCCCAAACATGGTTCATCAAAGCTGTCTGGCTCTCGATCCATCCAGCAACTGTGTCGTCTACCCAATCTGGAACGCGAGTCGTACCGGTACCTTCGGAAAATCCACCTAAAAGCCAGGAAAATGGCGATTAGAGAAGTAGTACTAGTAAATGGGGTGTTTAACCCGACCTCGAGAATCAAAGAACCAGAGAATGAGAGAAGGTGCCGAATCTAGGAATGACTCGTGTCTCAACTCAGCGTCGCACGTTCATGAGTAACACATACCAGTAGCACGTGTGAAGACCTAAAATGTCTCGTCAGGCGATTTGACGAGCGAGTGTTCCGAATGAGTACTCACTGGTACCCAATAGTTCCCAGGTCCACCAACACCGCCCACAGTGGAAGGAGCAGCGCGGGTATACGAAAGCGGCGAGTCGCGCTGTTCGCGTAGAATTTCCTCAATATGTGTTATGTTGGCTTGATTGTCATGGTTCTATGAAGATTTAGTCCGACTTCTCTCCGAAACAGAAGGGGGGATACTGACTCCATGGGTCGAAGAAAATGGTATCTTTGCCTCATTGAGGGGTGCTACTATCTCGTCAATCAATGTAGTGGAGTTCTCTCTGAATGTGTCTTATCGTAACTGGTCAGTCTTGCGTCTCTCAAATCATCAAGGGATCACTCACTTTCTCCAGTGATCAAATCGCCATTCAACACCCTAGAGAATCCGGGTCAGCGTCGATGTCGAGTAGTAATCGCGCCGCTTCCTCTATAAACCTACACATAATCCGGCCTCTCACTTGAGAGGACTGTCCTCATGAGCCTCGAGCTATTCACATCTTGCTCAGGACCCCAATCGTCCCAAGGGTTCTCTCCATAATGAAGATCCGAAAACACGGTGATCTTGAATGTTCCATCAGATTTAAACGCGACTTTGGGCTTTGTGGGGTAGGGATTCAAAGTCATCAAAGTCTCTGAATACGGTCCTGTCAGCCTCCATCTCGAATCTGCAGGAAGGAGCACTTACGACCAGTTGGGGCTGCATTCACCAAAAATGCCTCATTGCAGATGAGGAGTAAGGCAACAGAGGCAAACGCGTAGAATAAAGCCATCTCAAGAACAACCTGACTACGGTCACCAGTACGAGGATACCAGCTAGTAGGTACTCAAGGGAAGAGACCGGGCGATCATCGCGTATTGGTCTTCGCACTAATTTTATACTGGACCAGGGAGGTCTTTGTTTGGCATAACTTCTGTTGGAACTCGGAAGTCATACTTCTGAGAGCGTGATTTGATTCTCTCCCAGGCTGGATACCATACGGCATGAAGGGAAAAAGCAAGTCTGCCTGCCAGAACTTGTATGGCACATCAGCAGATACATGGCGAGAACTCCCGGAGTCCTTTCTGCCGCATATTTGTTCGCTCGCGACGCGAAGGCCGGCACGCACAAAGGAACGCACGTGGCTCAGAAGGTCACGTTTGATCTTGATCTCGCTTGGATCTCTTTGGGATCTCTCTTTGCTCAGGCTGCATCCTGCTAACAGCCCAAATTCGTCACCACTGGCTGCTATGATATCTTGTCTCATGTCTCACATACAACCTACCGCCCACCCTGCTAAGCGTGTATAGGAGAAGTCACTTTTTTGCTTTCAGTGCCACCAGTAAAGGCCGAAGGCAGCACCTCACCAATAAAACCCATTCTGATTGATATTCACAACGGATGAGCTGCATACATCGTATCAAGACTTGAAATGCCAAAGGCATCGGGCATGGATTTTGTGGGGTAGCACATTGTTCCAATAAATAGAGCCTCTGCGGAGAATAGTGTGATACCACAAGTCGAAAGTCGACATTGAGAAACTTGAAGATGTATCCCAATTCACTTCGTCTAATGGCCCAAATTCGAACCCCCGTGAAGGGTTCACCGGTAATTCTTATCTAGGATCACCCTTGCATTCATCGAGCCATCCTGATACCGAATCCAGGTATCTAGTCCTTGAGACGGATCGGGAGACCCAAATACAAAGTTTCGAACACCATAATTCCAGCCATCGCGGGTGTATCCACCATACCTGGGGATAAAGTCAACACGGACAATATATATGATATGAATGGAGAAGTATCTTACCCAGAATGTTTGTCGAAACAGAAGATGACATCCTTGGTTGGTTCACGGGCACACCACTCATTCCCATGATCTTCGAAAAACGACAGAACACGAGCGAAATAAGGAAAGGAAATTTTAGCTGCGGAAGGTACATACCATGACCAGAGACTACGGCGCGCAAATTCTTGACGTGAGTATTCAGTGCGTTCCAGAAAGGTTGATCTTTTCCTCCGTTGGCAGAGTCTTGAATGGTACCAGGTCCCAAGATATCGGCTACAGACTCAATTCGTAAGTCCATGCAGGGTTCAACAAACCTAAATGCTCACCGTTCAGCCCGGGGTTCTTCACGCTGTCCAAATTCTGTTGTAGTTTTTGTATTGCATGGCTGTGGAAAATCTATGGGGTCAGCAAACCATTTTCATGTCCTTCCTTCGTGACGACATACGGAGGGATATGAACGAAGGCCAATGACCCTCTTGTTGTTTCTGCAGGCCCCCAGGTGCTATCCATCAAAGCGGTCTGTTCTTCGATCCAACCAGCAACCGTTTCATCTACCCAGTCTTCAAGAGGAGGGGTACTACCAGTACCCGCAGAGAAGCCTCCTGTCTGGTCCAAAGAGTGGTATCAGACAAGATCTTAAACCTGAGTAATGCATCACATCTGACCTCGAGAGTCGAAGAACCATAGAATGAGCGAGGGTGCTGTATCTAAGATCCGTTCAGTTGTGGTTTTCGCGCGACGTGTTCGTGAAAACACCTACCCGTTGAATGCGCGAAGACCTGAAGTATATGGGTGAGTGAATGGAAAGACTCGGAGGTGAGGTCGCCTCAAATTACTCACTGGAACCCAATAGGTTCCCGGTCCACCAGCGCCACCGACGCCGGGAGGCGCAGTGCGGGTATATGACAATGGTGAAACGCGTTGTTCACGCTCAATTTCTTCGCCGTGAGTGATGTTGGCTTGATTGTCATGGTTCTGCAAAGGATGAGTATTTGCCCAGCTCTACAACCAGAAAGAAATCCCACGTACTCCGTGGGTGGAAGAAAACGGTATTTTGGCATCATTTAGGGGTCCTACTATTTCGTCAATCAAGGTGGTGGAGTTCTCCCTGAAGGTATCTGATGGACGTTGGTCAAATTTCTGTCTTCATTTATCATCGCTGTGCCATGGGAACTTACTCTCTCCTGTGATAAGATCACCATTCAATACTCTGAACTTGAATCAGTTGTTGTGCTCATCATCCCGTAGTCCCTCCGTACACTTACACATAATCCGGCTTCTCTGTCGACAGGATGTTCCTCATCAGACCTATGCTGGCCGCATCGTGCTCGGGACCCCAACTATCCCAAGGGTTTTCCCCGAAATGGAGATCAGAGAACACGGTGACCTTAAATGTTCCATCGGGGGCTGAATNTGATTTTTGGGGCTCGTTCGTGGGATAACGGGTCCAAATCCATGGGCATTCAGCGTATACACGAATTCATCAGTCTTCCTCTGAGGCCTCAGCAGCATGCCTCAGGCTCCTGCGAGCCACATTCATGTTGGACTTACGACCAGCCGGGGCAGCAGTCGCCATATATGTGGCTAAAACTATTGGCCCCACTGCAAGAGTCAATATAGAGGTCATCTTGACGGACTAAGTTGTAAAGATGGATGAGACCAAGGACCAATGCAGGAGATGACAGCTCGAGGAGTAAAATGTTCAACTTGGTCATCATCAAGCCCTGCTTTTATCATTGACTTGAGAGTCTCTGATTGTTCTNGANAGGGACGTGCTTCTGCGAGCTGATCATTTCTCTTGACATGATGCAACACTACTCGGAAGAGAAGCAAGATACAGGTCAACCTGACACAATGGTGAGCGAAGGTGGCAAAAACAGGCCGATCAAAATCGGTAGTCGTACTTTCTATATCAGGGCATACACAACAAGATGCGCGCACGTGGGTATGATCGATCACATACGTCGGATCTTGATCTCGCTCAAGTGCAACTTCAGTCGCCACCGACCCGTATGCAAATTCAAGTTGCATTGTAACTACAAAGAACAGGTGTGAAGCATCGCATAAACAGCCTACAAGACACTCACGAAGTTGCGCTTTCTAGACTTCTACTTGTACGAATTGACCTACAACCATATATATCACGATCTCATCCAGCAGCTTGAACTCAGATTCTTGTATCTCCTCCGCTCGCACAATTTAATCCACTCCAGTACGGGGCCACCAACCACAATGTCTGAGTCACCGTTGAAGAACCTTACATTTTTGAAGAGCTTCCAATTTGAACGTGTGTTAAATGAAGGTGTGTACCCCAAGTCTGACTCGCACCCAAGTAATCTTGTTTCGCTAAGCTCTCTTCTCGTGCTTGATAGATCCTGTTACACACAGTCTCACCTTATTGGGGAAACTACCTGACTCTAGCAATCCAGAAGCCTTCTGCAATGCTATTTTACGCATCGACAAGACGGCGCTCTCGTCTGATTCCGTCGAAAGTGTATGGACAGCGTTGGATACCATCAAGCTGATAGAACACACCGATATCGTAAGCCACCTCTTCCAAGTCAAACAGACAGATAGACGTATTGGGCGCGGATTCTGTCTTCCAGTACGGCTGGTTGTTTGCTTGGCTGAAACCGAGTACCGAACGACCAGATGTGAAAATCAGTGTGGTCCATCCTGCCACTGAGATCCACATCCGTAAGGTGTGTCATCTATGTGGTCGTCGTCTTTTAGAACATCTTACTTCCGCGGCGATCGTTTGATTTTTAGTATTCGAAACAGCAAATCCTGATGGTCAAAGAAACGCCACAATTGTACAACACGATCGTGAAACCTTACATTGATGCGTTCCCAACTTCGCGACTTCAATGGTAACATCTGAACGCCCTGATGGCGTCCGATTTACTTCTGACATTTTGCTCAGGGTGTATAATATTCTTTCTGGCAAATCGGAGGCCGAGAAAGTCCTCTTCAGAGACGACGATCCCGACTATGGCTTCGTCATTCTACCTGACATGAAATGGGACTTAACAACTACAACTTCCCTATACCTCGTAGCAATCGCAATCTCTCGTGATATCCACTCAGTTCGAGATCTCACAAAAGGGCATGTGCCAATGCTTCGGAAGATACAACAAGAGGCGAAGAAGATCGTCCAGGAGAGGTGGAAGCTGGATCCTGGGGCTTTGAGGTTCTACATTCATTACCAACCGTCTTATTGCGAGTCTCTTCTTCGCAGTGCCCCTACGAGACTGCGTACTCATCCAATTTTACACATTATAGACCACTTCCATGTTCATATTGTGAATGCTAATTTCATTGGAACGATGGGTAGTACTGTCGGACAAGCTCTTCTCTTCGACAACGTTATATCCCTCGTAGGTACCCTTCAGTTCAAACATTACGGCATTCATGTTAATCCCCATTGAAGCTCGAATTGGACCCTGATAACACGACGGAGGGGATATTTCAACGGGTGACTCTGACCTACGGGCTCGGAGACCAACATGGTCTGTACGAACCTATGAAGGTGGCGCAAGAAGGGTTATAACAATCCCCAGCATGCTGAAGTTGATAGACTCAGAGAGTGTTTAGAGCAGTTATACCAAGTTGTATTTGTCCTGGTTGTTTGAGTCAATAGAAGAATGTCAATAAGTCTGGAATCACCCGAGTGGTACGAACCCGTTCATCTCGCCCGACAACGGATCTACCACGTTCTTGTCATATAACCTCTTTTGCGGTTTCACCGCCAATCTCCCCGGAACTCTCATCAGTCTCTCACTGTCCTGAAAGCCCAGTACAGGCTCTACTCCTAGCCTCCACTACGGCTGTACAGGGCTCACTCCACCCCGAGCTACTATACTCAGGCTAACTCCCGGATCGGGCACGGCATTCACATTTTCCCGGCGAAACTTGAACATGTCCATTCAGGAATACAAATCGAGACATTTGGGTCTATACTCGTCTGGAGCTGTGTTTTTTGTGTCGAACTCACGCTGACACGGTCGGGTTGCGATGAGTATTTCTACCAGAGCTTGAAAACCAAACGTTGGCTTGGCTTCAGTTTGTGTTTTTTTTCTCGCTCCACCCACGTAGGCTGTGTGGTGGGTTTTTTACTCGATCCCTGCGCAGTGACGTCGACTTGCACCACCTCTGCTATAACTTGCTCTTGCTTCTTCTTGCTTTGACGGGTTCTTCGAACATCATCATCACGATTCTGTGTTACGACCCCTGAAGAATGACAGACTTTGTACGACGTTTGGTTTCTGGGAACAAGGCCCGTTTTCGGGATGGGGATTTGGATCTTGAATTAGGTACGCAGGGTTTCTTCTCTTCTTTTCCTTCACTCACTCACAGAGTACTTCACAATCACATCTCCCATTCTCCCACTGCCTGGTTACAACATGTGTAGATTTGGCATATATAACAGATCGCGTCATCGTAATGGGATACCCCGCAGAAGGCCTTGAAGGGCTCTATAGGAATAGACGAGAGGACGCGAAGAAGTTCCTCGAGCATAGACATGGCAAAGACTTTTGGGTGTTCAATTTTTGTCCTGTGAAGGAGAATTTGTACCCAGCGAGTGTCTTTGACGGGAGGGTCAGCAGATACCCATTCCCCGATCACCAGTAAGTATCCTCACTCTCGATCCTATGCACTCACTGATGACCGAGATGCTTCGTCAGTGCACCACCACTGGCTGTATTGCCACTTGTTGCGAGAGAGATGAGGCTTTGGTTGGACGGGTCAAACGAAAGAGTAGCCGTATTACATTGCAAGGGTATGTCGGTCATCTAAATTCATTTGCTACCAACTCTGACAACCCCCTTGCATATATCAGCGGGCAAAGGGAGGTCTGGGACTTTGGCATGCGCCTATCTCCTGTCGTTGGATGATGCCCCTAGCCCACCCCGTCTGGAGCGCAGTCTCACGAAATCCGAACGCGCGAAATCACGCGCAGAAGCACTTATGAACACAATGCCTGCTGATGACGCTCCTGGATCAGGTGTGGAATCTCAGGCGGAGAGAAGGCTTTCAGAAGAAGATCCTGTCAAGCAAGAACTTTCAAGAGAGAAGGGGCAAGAGACGGATGCACCCGCGACTGAGGCCACCAACCTCGAGAGGGTGTCGTCGTCAAACAGTCTCAGTCATGTTTTAGAATTGCACACGTCGAGAAGGATGAAGAGACCTTCTTCGCCAGCGGAGAAGATCAAACAGGGAGTCAGCATTCCAAGTCAACGCCGTTGGCTCTATTACTGGTCTCTATTGCTCGCTCACCAGGAACCCGTCGGGTTTTGGGCACCCCATAACGCTGGACCATCCCAACCTTCGTCTCAAGTGCGTCTTACAGAGATCAAGATTCGAATGCATGAGATGTCCGGTATCAAATCCAATTTGCTCAAGGCTGCGAACGTCGTTATGGACAAAGCCAATCTCGGGAAGGGGACACATCTAAGGACCAATTCTCTTGTGGGTGGGAAGAAGGGAGGGCAAGTTTGGGTTTCACTGGGGAGGTACGATGTCGAGTTGGTCGATACCTTGGAAACGTGGGAGAAGCGGACGAGAAGTGAGGATGGGAAGCTGGGGAAAAGGGAGCCTGGGTCTGATGATCAGGAGGGAGAGAGACTTGACGAACTCTTCGGCGATACGAAATGGGATCAAGACAAGATGGTGAGAAGTTTTGCGAGATTTGGAATGAAGGGAGATGCATTGGTAGAAACTAACGAGGGAGACAAGGTATGTAATGTAGAGAATGACACTCTGCGATGTTGTTGATCAAAGTTGAATAGGGAGAGAAGGTCCTCACGCATGAACTGACGCCCCTCGGTGGAGAAAGTTGGAATCTGCTGAGGAGTTCAATCGAACGGAACGGAGCGGATGCTAGCTCGGATGATGGTGTTGCCTCGGAGGAGACATCATTGTATGAGGTCGCAGGGACGTTGAGTCCCAAGGATGGCGTTGTGTTGGACAGCAATCGAGAAGTTCGCGCAAAGTTGTACTATGGACAGGTGGGTAACGCGTGCTTTGTGACAAGGTCATGCCGTCTAATGTTTGAACTTCGCACCACAGGTCTTCATGGGATGGTTTTGGTTCATACCATCATTCCATATTCCTCCGCGAGAATCATCGACCCCACATCAACCTGTCTCTTTCAAGCTGACACGAAAAGAGGTTGACTTCCCTCTGGGTGTTGGGTCGTTTTTGATTGATGTAGAAGTGATCATGGAGTGGTGCCAGACTGACGAAGCCCTGAAGATTCCTCAACGGAACGACTCATTGGCATACTATGGGGAACCCGCAGGAATAGGAGCGACCGTGCAGGCGTTGACTGCTGAGACTATTGATGAGATGGTGGAGGTGAAGCAAGCAGCAGAGGATTGAACGGGACAATGATTGAACAACTAATGGATGGCTCTTGACAATTGTAAATTGAACACTTTGTGCTATTACATCATTATACACGTGACTTTAATCCGTTTATGGAAGGTGGACATGTGGCTTCGGCGAGGCATTTCAACGCCGAAGCCAGGCTTGTTCAACGTTCACCTCCTCGGTTGGTGTTGTATTCTCCTCTTGTTTTTGGTTTCGAGCAGCAACACACAGTCTATCCACCCAAATTTGCTCGCGATTTATATCAAATATCTCTGGTTTCTACTCGGATTTTCTTGCATTTAGGCAGCTCACGATGAGCTCGACTATTCAGACCCCGGGACATAACGTCCACCGCAACATGTCTCACAGAACACCAATTAAACACACGCGAGCGAATTCTCCTCAAGGCTCAGAAGCTGGCCTTTATACTCCGCCTCCTTCACAATCCCACGGAGACTCTGCTGCGAGCATGCTCATGAGTCCCCCACCAGAGGAAACCCTGCGAGTACGTCGTGGTCCTCTTCATTGCCTGTGGCCCTTTCTTGATACATACCACCTTTCAGACACCCCGAGCAAAGTCTACTCCTGCTTCTTCTCATGCAGTGGAACCCCACGAACGATTTGGCGGTCATGTCATCTCAAACACACAGTCGTCCAAACGCAAGCGGAAAGCGTCCTCTCTTACAACTCCTTCATCGCGCCGGGTCGCTAGGTCTACCAGTGTCGACATGGACGGGATCGACGAATCCACCAACTCACAGAACGTGACAGAAGCGACACCAAACCCGAAACCTCGCAAACAGTCCAAGCGTGGTGTATCGTTCGCCCCCGAATCTCCCGCGCAGACTTCTCCAACCAAGGCATCTCGGAAACCCACCTCTACCTCACCGACCAAACGACTACTCCTTCTGTCTCCCCATTCCAGTAATCCACAGGCTGATTATATCCCTCCGTCTGCTTCGACCTCGCACGAGCATCTCTCAGCCCGACGTCGTTCTGTGACCCCGATTCCTCCCTACGAACCACCTGCCGAGAAATTTACACCTCCCAGAGAGGTCTTGTGTACACCGGCCAATCTCACTACACCCAAGGTATCCAAGTCAAGTAAGCGCAAGTCGGCCGTCAAGAACAGTGGCAAGAAACTTGTCCTACAGATCAAGAAGGAGCTTCCGGACGATATAGATTTAAGCGTCCCACCACCACCGGCTTCGCCTACGGACGATCCTCTCTTACTCTTGGGTCATAAACGACGGACGCGCTCCTCTTTGAATCACGGCCGTAACAGTTTAACTCACTCTAGAGATACTCCCCCTCTAGAATCATCCTCTCCCATCCATGGCGACGACTTCAACCAAACTCGTCTTTTGGATCTCACATTAGGAGCTGCGGGCGGAATGGATATGACAAGTGATGACTTCACTATCACTGGTTCCACGTCTCATGATGTCCTTCCTGTATTCAACCCTCTTGCGGAAGCGGAGGACGCATGGACCGACGACGAGGGTTGGGGTGGAGACGGTGATAAGCCCGCCTCGCCTTTCGACCATACCGGGGAATTTACAGGGAACTTCACAGTCCTCACAGTCCCGACAAAAGTCGACCCACCAAGTAGTTGCACCAAGAGTCGAATGGATGCTTGGGGGCATCCTGTTAGTCCTTTCCCTGGTCGTGCAAGAAGTCGAAGTCTCCCTGACGAAGGTGAAGACTTTGCGACTACACCAGTGAGGCGTCTCGTAGAAATTCTTCCAGATGATCCAGGTCCCCACGTTGGGGAAGGGGAGAAGGATGTCTTCGGCACTCCAGTACCTCATCAAGTGGCGGAGCCTATGGCGCCAATGATTGCTCGAAGATCACATTCGCCTTCGACACCTCCTCTTGCCACGACACAATCGGATGTGGTGGTGCCCACGTCTCCCGTGACAGAAGGCCATCGTCTCGACGTGTCGGTCGCTGAATCCCATATCAATGAGCAAGGACAAGAAGAAGAAGAAACGGTCATTATTCCAGCGCCACCAGCAATATCTCGCACGTCGCCCCACCCAACAGGTCCCTTTGACTTTGACCAATCGTTTGGACCTGACGATGACATTACTCAAGACGAGATTACCATCGATTGTGTGGTTCCACTTGCGGATGCATCCTTTGAGGAGGAAGACCACACGGCGCCCTACCATGAGGAAGAGTCTTACACCTCTGTCCTTGATGAGGAATCTGCCGCAGGACCTGATATTCTGTCCGACTCTATTGTTGGAGGGACAACACAGCTGTTCGACGAAATNGGNGCACTGGTGGGTATTCATCCTCAGGGCGCCAGAACGTCGGTCTGTGTCTCCGGTTGTTCGTGCACGAGAGACAACATCGTTCGTTGCACACTCTCTTTCACCGCAGACACCATCTCGCTCTGCTGATGCTGATGCCTCGGTGGTACGACATCCTCTCATCTCAGAGGCAGTCCCCACGAATGTGGGAGCGGAAACTTCCCTCGGGAGTACTATAGTCGAAGAAGAAGTCACCAGCACCGTACTGGAGGAAGAACCCGAAGAACCTCTAGCGGGACCCTCTACTTCCCATCAGACAGAAGAATACATTCCGTCGTCTCCTCTTTCATCGCTTCCATCTAGTCCCATACTCAGCCGACCTCTTCCTACCGAGGTTCCACGGACGCCTGCTCCTCAGATCCGGATGGATGACAGCGACGACGAAGAGGAGGAGGAGGTCTCCGTCTTCCGTGAATTGTCACAACCTCCCGAAGGAGATAGCGATGACGACGAAGAGGGCCACCATGGTCAGGGAGATTCCCTCGTGACACCCTTTGCTCGGGTTTCCCTACGATCGCCTTCTAATCCGTTTCAACCAGACACTCCCACGCCCAATAATGGTGGTTCTGGCGCTGTGCGATTGGAACACAGTCCTTCACCTCAGCAGCGTGTTATGGTAGATGAAGATGAAGCGATTGGTGAGAGTGATTCGGAGGACGAGGAGATGGATGAGAAAGTGATTAAGATCACGAGCGATGATCCCAGAGCTGCTGCTCGTGCTGCTGCAATCCTCAGACTGGTTTGTCACGCGCATCATTTTGAACAAATCGGTTCGTCGATTTCTGACGTCTTTGCAGCATAGGTACAATTGCTTGGAGGAATATAACCGCCGGAAACGGCGTCATTCTCATTCCGGAGTTGATTCCATCCTTCAGAAGTCTCGGCACCGAACATCGGTAGAGTCTGGTGTTTCGAAGACTTCATCTCTTCGCCGAAGGAGGACCCTTGGGGGTATGATTGGAGATAAAGTTTATATCCCTGGAAGCCCTGCTATCACTCTTCCTGAACTGTTGAACGAGGCGGAGGTCTCAGTACATCTTGAAGGCGAGGACATCCCGAGGTCTCCATACAGCCCCATCAAACTCCCTGTTCCAGCTCATCTCACAAGGAAATTCGAGACACCCACACGCAGGCCTAATAAGTCCTTCCTTGATCCCAACGACATTCCTTCGCTTTGTCCTACTCCTATTACTTTGCCCAGTCCGGGGCCCCGGGATTGGTCGAAGGACGATTGGAAGTTGTTGGATGGGTGTTACACGGAAGAGCGGATGGCGCTCGGCGAGAGACTCGGGATGGGGTATTTAGGAGATGCAGGGATGGCGAGTGCGGATGACGTGGATCTGGAGAATGTAGTGGATAGATACGTCACACTAATTGGTGGGCAAGGTGTCGCAGAGATTCTTGGTGAACCCTGGTCAAGGTTTGTGCTTTCTTGTGTCGTGAAATCCTAGCCACTGACGTGATCTGTTCGTACAGGGAAAACCTCACGAAACGCACGAGGGCTTTGCAGCGGAAGCAACGTTCTGGCAACGTTGCACCTCCCACTCCAGTCCGTGCATCATCCGTGTTGTCCAACGATACCTTCTCTGGTGGATACCAACGCTTCATGTCTTCAATGTCTCCTGAACCTGGTCCTTCCCGCGACGTGAGCTACTTGCGACTTTTGGACGACGCCAACGCAGTAGAAAAGAAAACGTCCCGAGCCTCCAATTATCTCATACCTGAAGAACGAGCCACCGAAAAAGCAAAGCACTTTTGGGTAGAGTCAAGGGTTTCTTTTTCTCTTATCTCGGTGGTGCATCGAAAGAGAAGCCTCCTCCGCCAAAGACCCCTGCCTCCGTCGCTACAACCNNGGTACCCCTTGCCACCCCCGGAACTCTTCAATAAGGAGCGACCACCAATAGCGACCCCTGCGTCGAAACCTCCGCCAAAGGCCGCACATCCTAAGGAAATTGTTCAACTTCAACCGGCTCCCTCGAAATCTTCCGCTGGCTCGCAGTCGTCGAAGAACCCGAGGAGACTAGTGGAGTTGAACCACGTCAACCAGCAACCTAAACGGAAGACTTCTTCGAGTAGTCTTGTGTCGTTGTCCAGGGAAAGGAGAGGTAGTAACGCAAGTGTGAAGGATCTTGTCAATGGATTTGAAGAGATGCAAAGGAGACAGTCGATGGAGCTTGAGAAGGAAAGGGAGTCGTTGAGTAGGTTAGAAGTGAGGAGGGTTAGGAGTATTAGAGAGTGGAATGCTGGTGCATCTAGGGCGAATGTGAAAGCGAAACCTGTTTGGAGACCTTGATCTTGACATAAGTAATAATGATATACACCTGTAGTTGGATTTTATTGGGCGCATTTCTTGTATCAATAAACCTTTCCGAATTCCATTCTCATGCACTACTTGCTGGCGTCTTGGGAAGGGGCCTGCCATCCCAAGACTCCAAGTTGACAGGGGGCACGGTCTGTCAAATGGACGCAACTCCAAAGTGCGTCTTCGTTCAGGTCGTACAGAATAACTTGTTATACTCTATATCTATGATAATTCATTCATCAACGAAGAGCTTCGAGTGCCTTCTCTCAAGGTGACGACCTCCACTCCCAATTTTTCGTCTTGCGACTCTTCTTCTCCTCTCTCGGTAACGCCAACATTGGCAACAGGCCCCTTGAACCAGTACATCCCACCATAGACCGGGAACCAATAATACAGGAGGCATAGACATACCCAACCTCCGACGACCAGTACTGTGTAATTCATCTCTGATGCTGGTGGGCCTGGATTTTCGGGGAAGCATAGGATGACACTCGAGAATGCCATCCAGACAACAGCGACGGCAGTAACGATAGGCCCCTATGGGACTCATTGTCAGACTTTCATGTCCCGTTAGACAAAGCAAAGAATTCTCACCAATCTTCCGAGGTCAAAGACGCCTGGAACCCATTCTTGTCCCCCAAAATCACGACATAGGAAGGGGATACTCAGAGAGATATTCTGAGCAACAACGCATGCACTGAAAATTGCACTAACTGCTACGGGGCCCGCAAATACCATCAAGCCAGCGATGAAAGAAAGCAAAGCAGATCCCCAGACGGCGTAGATGGGAGTTCCCGTTTTCTTATTCCTTCGGTAGAGGAAGGAGGAGAAAGGGAGGACCCCGTCCCGAGAAAATGCCCACATTTGACGGGAAGCGGCCATAACCTGGGATAAGCATAGAATGAGGTAGTATCTAGGATGAGATTGTGCGAACTTACAGCACTTGCTCCGATAAAGAACCTGTCAGTGTTGGATTCAATGTTATATGAGATGTGGGATATTCGTTGCTTGGGTTGGTGCACTTACTGTGCGAACACAACGATCGACCATACCGCAAGTGTCCCTCGCTGTCCGAAGCTATTGAACAGGATCTGAAAGATATTGTGAGTCGAACAGGCTTCGTTCAGAACGAGTGTGGGTCGATTACCGCAGCGAATGGTTGCCCAGTGGGGCTTCCGATGATGCTTTTTATGTCTGTTCCCATGCAGAAGACAATTGCGACATTGATGCCTAGGACCATATTGTCTGCATTATACTCGAACGGCGGTCTAGAGAGATAGTTACCCCATCCAAGGATAAGTGCGACCAATGGAGAGCTGATTGTCGCAAATGGGACCTAATCATAGTGAATGCAGTGTCTGACATCGTAGTACATAACTGGGTGGCGTACCGCGAAACTATATAACGGGGTCAACGGAAAAAAGGGACGCCATGAAATGCCACGTACCTTGCATTCGAGGCCTCCTCGCTGATGTGCACCGAAATATCGAAGGCACCTTCGGCAGGTCGGGAACGCTATTCACGGAATACATGCTGAGGGTTACTCACCGACTGTCCAGAGTGGAGATAGGAAACTCAGAACGAATGCAAATCCATTCGGCCACTGGGAGACTAGGAAAATGTTCGCCGTCTGGAGATGCTCACGAAGACAATGACGAGTAACCCACAGTTTTCGAAATGGCCAAACGCATAACCAGCAGAGTTAATGAACTCCTTGGGCGTTGCAAGCGGAAGCGCAATTATGACACCCAACGCAAGCCTATACGATATCTCAGAGATAGGGTGAGTGACAATGAAGGCTTTGATACGCACAGGATGTTGCATGCAATTACAAAGCCCTGCAAACGGGCAAGAATAGAGTTTGACATCGATGCGGTCAAGGCATGACAAACAAGAAGAGCCGTGAATACCCCGCTAAGTTCCAAAACCTATGAGCATTCGTCCTGCGCGATATTATCTATAATGTAAAAATCTCAGGACTCACAAAGTTTGAGTGGTCGTGGGCGTGTACGTTAAGTCCGAGCCTATGCTGACCCCTGCAAGGAGTGCCACTGCACAGGTCCACTCAGTAGAAGTAAGACCCACACAGTAAGCAACGGTATTCGTATCTACAAATCCTCGTCAGCGTATATCCTGAAGGAGGGTCGCTGAATTGCCTCTTACATCCCACAAGCCATGATAGAATATAGCGCCACCTCTTGGGAGCGTAACGAAAAGTCCAGTAATACAATCCACCTGCCGTAGGAGCAGCTGATCCTAGCTCCGCGGTCGCAGTTGCAATGAACATAGAGAAGAAGGCACATGCCGTCCACTGTGAATGTACCGATGAGACTCCAATCGCAGGAAGAAAATGAAAACTCGACTGACTCCCCACACCATCGCTACCGGTCCACCATAAGGAATGGCAAAGATAAGCACTCCCCTAAGGCGAACACGTACGAGAGTATGTGGGATGTTATCACTGTTGTGGAGAAGGTACCCACGCTAGAGATGGGAGTATCCCAATAACGCTGAAGCTGACACCAAAGAGTTCGATTTTCGAAAAGGCACGCTTGAAGTCCTGTTTGTAGCCCAAGCGAGCGAGGAAGGCTTCGTCCTGATTCATCTTGGGCTCGGATACCTCCATCCGAGATGTGGGTACACAAAATCAACTCATTGGCGAGATATATATACTTGTGAGCTCTCCTCCGAGCGCTGAAAAAGTCAAGCTCTGCTCGCAGGGTTCAATGGAAACTGGAGAGCTCTGATAGATGTGTCAAGATAACCTGGAGAAGATAATATCCGCATGTCACCTATGCAGTCCTGATGCCTCAATGAGAACAAGGGGCCGACCAAGTATCGTGTGTTCGGAATGCACGAGTCGAATCCCGTTGGTGCGGCACACTTATACAGTGTTTAGGATGCCCCAATACACACGGTACTCGCTTCTCGTGCGGGTAAGGTTTGGCTCTGGCAGGGGTTGACCAACTCGGATTCCACAAGTATAGCAATCAAGTCGGCTTATCGTGTGGGGACGAGCCCGTGCGAAACTGAGCGGTTAAAATGACAGGTTCTTGGGGCTTCGGATAGAAGACACCTCTGAACCAGCATGTAGCCTTACGAAAGAGAATTCACAGAGTATGCATTCAGTGGAAATTCAGAGAGTGGTGAACGTGTGATAAGTCTCCGACTGTTGGTAATGAGAAAACATCACGTTTAGACACCTGCGGTGCTGAGTCAGTGGTGGTCTCGAGACATAGATTTTCGCTCACCTCAAAGGAAGCAGCATATAGGACAAAAGAAGAATCCAGATACAACACATCACGGTCCTATCACAGTTGACGCAGACACTGAGTGAGAGCAAGAAAGTGTAACCAAGAAGATCCCCGGACCTCCACTCACCTACATACTACGAGTATTGTCGTTGCGTTCGCAGAAATGCTATCATCCTAGTCTTCGACCGTAGCCTTGTAACTCGATATGGGCCCTTTGAACACTCCTTGACTCGGTACATTGCCAGGCTCTGTCCAAGTCATCACAAGAGAAGTCAAGTAATGGCTTAGATAATAAGTATACCAAAAAGCATAATCAGCTTGGCTCGAACGCCGGGATTCGCCGTAACCCTACATCAAGGTTTCTTAATGAATCCGCTCTATCCGCGATGTATGTCATGAAATCTCATGACCCACTGCACGCGCGCGAACCGTACAAGACATTCAATGTCTCAACCATAGATACCCAAAAACCCTCAGAGGATGAATAGAAGTTATAGGTCGGGCAGTAAGCACTTCAGGGGGGAGCGCCAGATTCGGATTCTTCAGATAACTCATTCATGGTGTTATAAACCGTTACATACGATTAGCCTAGTGTGACGATACGCTCGTCAAGATGTCAAGAAATGGACCCTCCCTTCAGGTGATTATCTCCACTCCAAGTTTCTCGTCGTCCAACTCTTCTTTCTCCATAACGCTGACATTGGCAACGGGGCCCTTGAACCAATACATTCCACCATAGACCGGGAAATAATAATAGAGGAGGCATAGAAACAACCAACCTCCGACGACCAGTACAGCGTAGTTCATCCCAGACGCCTCGGGATCTGGATTTTCAGGGAAAGATAAGATGGCTATTGAAAATGTCATCCAAAGAACGGCGACCATGCAAATAACAGGTCCCTGATTTCAAAATTCAGATTTTTCGTTTACGACAAAACAAAAACAAACTTCTCACAAGTCTCCCGAGGTTGAAGACGCCTGGAACCCATTCTTGTCCCCCAAAAAGGCGACATAGGAAGGGGATGCCTAGAGAGATATTCTGCGCAATAACGGCCGCACTGAAAATTGCACCATTTGCTACAGGACCCGCGAACACTATGAGCCCAGCGACGAAAGCGATCAAGGCAGATCCACAGACGGCATAGATGGGAGTTCCCGTTTTCTCATTCCTTCGATAGAGGTACGAAGAGAACGGGAGAGCCCCATCCCTGGAGAATGCCCATATTTGACGGGAAGAAGCCGTGATCTATGATAACAATCAGGTGAGGCGACATCAATAATGGCATTGTTAGAACTTACAGTATTGGCTATAGCGGAGAACCTGACGATGTCTGATTAGTTTATTCCATGTACCGAAGGGTATTCATTGTCCAAGCTGGCAAACCTACAGTACGAACACAACAATCGACCACACCGCAAGAGTTCCTCGCTTTCCGAAGCTGTTGAAAAGTATCTGAAAGTAGCAGTGAGCTAAACAAGCTTCGTTGAGGGTTACCGCGGGTCCATTACCGCAGCCAATGGTTGACCGATGGGGCTTGCTACGATGTTTTCCAAATCTGTTCCCATGCAGAATGCAATTGCTACGTTGATGCCTGAATCCACGTTGTTTGTATTATATCATCGCGTCAAAAGAGATGATTACCCCATCCAAGTATGATTGCGGTCAAAGGAGAGCCGATGGCCGCAAATGGGACCTGATCGTAGTGAATGCAGTGTCTGACAATGTAATACATAATCGGTGGGCGTACTGCAAAGCTATAGCGCAGGATGAGCGGAACCCAGAGAAGTCAAGCAAAAAACAACCACAGACGTTGCATTTGAAGCCTCTTCGCTGATGTGTATTGAAGTATCAAAGGGACCTACGTCGAGTTGGTGACATTTTCACGGAAGGTGCATCGAAAATTACTCACCGAGTGTCCAAAGTGGAGACAGAAAACTCAGAATGAACGCGAAGCCATTGGGCCACCTGGAGACTAATAGATTGGTCATCTACCAGGGATGCGCACGAAGGACAAGCAACTTGCAGTTTTCCAAATGACCAAACGTATAATTGGCAGAGTTCATAAACTCTTTGGGAGTTGCAATGGGAAGGGCAATGATCACGCCCAGCGCAAGCCTGAATGAAACTATTAGGGTACAGGAGAGTGACGATTGAACATTTGATACGCACAAGATGTTGCATGCAATTATGAAGCCCTGAAACCGAGCAAGAATAGAATTCGACAATGATGCAGTCAAGGCATGACAAACAAGAAGGGCAGTGGATACCCCGCTGAGATCCGAGAACAATAAGCAGACGTCCTGCACGATGGTTTGAAAAGGCTAGCAGCATACAATGTTTGGACGGTCGTGGGTGTGTATGTCATGTCCGAGCCTATACTAACCCCTGCAAGGAGCGACACTGCACAGGCCCACTCAGCAGAAGCAAGACCCACACAATAAGCCATCGTGTTTGTATCTGTAGGATCACCGTCAGCGAAAATTCTCAAGATAGCCTACCAAATTGCCTCTTACACCCCACAAGCCATGATAGAACATAGCGCCACCTCTTGGGTGCGTAACGAAAAGTCCAATAATACAATCCGCCTGCCGTAGGAGCAGCTGAGCCTAGTTCCGCGGAAGCGGTTGCAATGAACATCTCAAAAATGGAACATGCCGTCCACTGTGAATACCCGTATGAGAGGTCGATCCGGAAGAATGGGAACATGACTGACTCCCCACACCATCGCTACCGGACCACCATTAGAAATTGCGAAGATGAAAGCTCCCCTAATACGTAAACGTAGGACGTTATATAGGACGTTATTGCTCTCGAGGAGAAGGGACCTACGCTATAGATGGAAACACGCTTGTTAAACCGAAGCACACACCAAAAAGCTCTATCTTTGAGAAAGCGCGCTTGAGGTCCTGTTTGTAGCCCAAGCGGGCAAGGAGAGCTTCGTCCTGGTCCATCGCAGGTTTGTATGTCTCTATCTGAGATGTGGGTGTGCAAAGCCGACTTACAGGCAAAATACACCCTTTTGAGCTCTCTTCAAGGCGCTCGAGAAGTCAAGTTCTGTAATCTATGTGAGATAAAAGCTCGAGAGCGTCGGAATGTGCATCAAGACATGCCAGAGAAGATGATACCTGCAAGTCATCTTTGCACTCCAGATTCCTCAATCAGAAAATGGGCCGAGCTGGTATATTTTTAGAATACACGAGTCAAATTATGGTGCAGCACACCAGGGGCAGAAGTTCAATTCTGCAATTCGGATTCCACAAGGAAAGCAAGCAGGTCAGAATGTCCACGAGTAGGCGCTATAGTACGAACATGAGTGATGAAAGTGGCAGACGATCGGGGCTCTCTGATAGAAGACACCACAACCGAGCGTGAAATATTCACCCACATTTTGCTGGATGACCTCGATTCCGTTTCAGAGGATCTTCGCATTCATAGTGTGCGAGCTATGGAGTTTTGATGATACGCCGATGAACGCTCTATCTTTTTTTAGAGACCGATGAGCGTAGAATACGTCTCCAACTTCTGGTCATCAAAGCACAATTGTTTCATTGTCTATCGACACTTGACTACACATCTGCAGCACCATTTCAGGGTCGTTTTTGAGATATACTTCAGATCGCTTGATAGGAAACATCATTCTGCATGAGAATGAATCGAATAGACACCAATTACGGACCTATGTTCCACGTATCCCCTTGATAAGAACGACAAAATGTGATCAACGACCCGCGTACCTCCAATCACTTCGTACGAACAGAAATTTCCTTTTCCTCTACGTTCACGGAACTACTGCTATCTTCAACCGTAGCTTTAAGATTTGATACTGGACCCTTGAACCAATACATTCCTCCATACACAGGGAAGAAATAATAGGCCAGACACAAGAATATCCAGCCTCCGATAACGAGTGCCGTGTAATTCATGTCCTGTGGGGTTGGGCCAGGGTCATTGGGGAAGCTGAGAACAACAGTTCCGAAAATCATCCAGAGTACAGCGACTACGCTGACAGGAACGCCCTATTCCCGTATGTCCATTAGCATGATCAAATTATAGGCAGACAATCAGAATCGTACGAATTTCCCAAGACTGAACACTCCTGGAACCCATTCTCGGCCACCGAAAAGCCTGCACAGGATGGGAATTGAGAGACCAACGTATTGGCCCACTACAGCTGCACTGAAAATGGCACTAGTTGCGACGGGACCTGCAAAGACCAGAACTCCAACGAGGATTGCGATAGATCCTGCTGCGCAGACCGAGTAGACTGGAGTATGTGTCCTAGAATTCAGACGATATAGAAATTTGGAGAACGGCAGAGCACCGTCTCGAGAGAAAGCCCACATCTGGCGGGATGATGCTGTGAGCTAAAAGAGGGTGTCACGGCAAGATCCACAGAGAGAGAGATATCGGTAACATACGATGCTAGCTCCCATGATAAATCTATGTTGTTGTGCGTGAGGGAAGAGATTATTGTGGACGATAGAATCACAAGACATACTGAACAACCACAACGATGGACCAAACAGCAAGCGTCCCCTTCTTTCCGAAACTATTGAAGAAGATCTGAACGGCCAATCAGCGGAATCCTGTGCGAACGTCTGAAACTCACAGTGGCCAATGGTTGATTAATTGGGTTCGCGACGATAGACTCCAGATCGGTTCCCATACAAAATGCAATGGCTACATTGATTCCTAAAAGACAACTCTCGGTAAGTATCGTTACAAGTAATCACAATAACTTACCCCATCCCAGAATGACTGCCACGAGAGGAGAAGAAATGGTCGCGAAAGGGACCTTCAAAGTAGCAGCTCAGCAACATTTCGTGACCACAGGCCCGAAACCTACTGCGTAGCTGTGAACAGTCAGGACACGAGGATGTTCGGTGATCCACGGGAAGTCGCGTACCTCGCGTTGGAAGCTTCTTCACTAATATGCACCGAGGAATCGAAACCACCTGAAGGGCAATCCGTTGGGTGACCAATGACGGATTGGTCAAAGTGGGCAGGAGCCACGCACCGACGGTCCAAAGCGGTGAGAGGAAACTCAGAATAAACGCAAAGCCATTGGTCCAAGAAGAGACTGAAACGCAAAATCAACGTCAAGAAGCATTCAACCCTTGTGGTGGAGCCACTGTACAATTTTCGAAGTGTCCAAAGGCATACTTCGGAGTATTGATGAATTCTTTCGGCGTGGCGATAGGTAACGCAATAATAACCCCGAAGCAAAGTCTTGACAGTGGCACATAAACAATCGTCTGGTGTGGGTTCATACGGGAACGGATGAACAAGACTCACAGGATATTGAGGGTGATGTACAACCCCTGCAACCGTGCCAATGCGAAAGTGGATAAAGACGTGATCATGATATGACACAGGACCAACGCAGCAAACACGCCGCTACACAAAGAGTCAGCCTGTCAATGCAACTGGAAAGTTATGGAGTTCTTACAATGTATGCGCGGTGGTAGGCTCGTAATTCAGATCTGACCCGATACTGGCCCCTGCAAGGAGCGATACCGCACACGCCCAATCGACAGAGGTGACACCGACGGCATATGCGATAGTATTGGTGTCTGGGAAGGGATAGCATCGTCAAGTCCGGAACCAAGCTTGATTGAAGGAAAGACATACAACCGACAACCCACGATAAGAGATTCCGCCATCTTGGCGAAGCATAATGAAAGGTCCAGTAATAGAGACCACCTGCAGTTGGCGCAGCTGAACCAAATTCGGCAATAGCGCATGCGATTGACATGAGGAAGAACGAGCATACAGTCCACTTCCCGGTCTGTTCAATCCCAGAGGCTGAAGGACGCGCAAATAGGGACTTACACCCCAGATCATGGCCACAGGACCACCATAGGGTACCGCATAGATGAGGACACCCCTAAGAGAATGTGTATTCAGCCCGACAAGAATTGAACGCTATAGAGAGCAGGACATACGCAATCGAAGGGAAAACCCCGATGATGCTGAAGCTCAAACCAAAGAGTTCAACGCGCGAAAAGGCTCGCCTTAGATCTTGCTTGTAACCCAGCTGCGTAAGCAGCGCTTCGTCCTGATTCATTTTGCAACGGAAAGGACGCAGAGATAAGGTCGTTGCCCGGACAGAAAGGACGGCACGACGCACACAGCACCAAGGGCAGGTATATATGCATACGAGGCCCTGAGCTGCCGAAGGAAAAGTCTATTCCTATCTCAGGGCATGAGAGATAACATGGAAGCGGGATAGGGTATGTGATTTGGGGCAAATTGTACCTGTATTCGCCGCATAAAGCACATCTGGAAGACTCCCGGGTCAGGTGAAGAGAAGCTCAAGTGTGTCCGAGTGGAAGGTTGTATTCCGTCCAATGGTGGACTGCCCAGGCAAGACTACTGAATCAAATAGTCGGAGTCTTGTAGCACCAGAGATAGGATCATTTGTTTGAGTGGGAAACCAACGTCAGAAGGATGCATGTCATTGATCATTTTCCGAGGTTCAAGCCATCGGCGCTCGCTGGCGTGGTAGAGATTGTCCACAAAAGACACAATCAATGGACCGATGTCATAAAGGGGCGGTGAGACCTGGAAAACGAGGCGATGAGCACAACACCACGGATGCATTGAACAGAACCACAATACATACAATCAATATAGTTGAAATCTGAAGGGATCCCGCGGTCGAATGTGTTCAACAAGTTGGACGTTGCTGGCCTAGATCGCCGGCGTTAGCCGTAACCCTACATCAAGGTTAGGTTCATCCCTGGATGATACGCCAACTGGAACATCTACGAATTGTACCACTTCAATTCGACATCCCACTACGACTCCCCGCCTTGGATGGATGGCACAATCTATCATGGTCTACTGTACGGCAATCGTACACGATATTCCATGTCTCAACAATAGGCACCCAGACTTCTATAGTCGGTGAGAAAACGTACGGAATTATCCACCACCTGACCCAACCTAACAATATAACCCACCAACCCCCCTCAGACGCTCTCTTCAACATACACACAGCCCACCATGGCCTCCCACCCACTCCTACAAGCCTTCAAATCCTCCAAACCTGCCTTTGGTGCATGGATCACTCTCCCCGGGACGTTCTCAGCACGCAATGCGGCTCTCGCATCACCTCATCTCACATGGCTCGCGCTCGACTGTGAACACGGACATATTTCTCTCCAACCTGGTGCCGCGGAGATCGTCTCTGCTGTGGCGGGCTTAGGACCGAATGCGCCAAGTGTGTTGGTCAGGATTCCTGCTACCGGTGCTCACGCAGATGGGAGTGCGAATTGGCAAATCAAGTATGTCCTAGATGCAGGGGCAAGAGGAGTTGTGGTTCCTATGGTGCGCACGTTTGCTCTGTTGTGCACTTTCCAGGCATCGAATTAACTGAATGTGTATATGGGTTAGGTGTCGACTGCAGCTCAGGCGAAATCTCTCGTTGCTGCTGCTCGATTCCCTCCGCTCGGTGTGAGAGGATTTGGGAACCAATACACCCATATGTCTTGGGGCCTTTCAATGTCGGAATACCTCGAGACAGCCAATCAGAGTGTTGTGGTATTAGCTCAGATCGAAACCAAAGAGGGTGTACAAAACCTGCAAGAAATCCTAGCGGTCGATGGGTTAGGTTCGTAATTGATTATGACATTGCCTTTATCCTGATGCTCACCGAGAAATTGATGTATTAAGATGGTGTCCTCATAGGACCATACGATCTCTCGATATCTTTGGGCCACCCTCCTCCAAGTCCAGACCCTGTACCTGCCGTCGAGGAGATTATCCAGAACATCCTACGGTCGGCGCACAAGGCTGGGAAGAAATGGTGAGATCGTGTAATATTGATCATCTCAAGCTATCATATAACGACACCCTACTATAGCGCAATGTTTTGCATCACAGGAGAACAAGCCGCCAAAAGAGCAGAGCAAGGTTTTGACATGGTGCGTCCCACACCATATATTGATTTGTTGTATTTGTTCCTCATATATGCTATATTTAGATCAACGTCACCTCTGATTGCGGAGCCATGGCAGAGAGCTAGTCTCCATTGCAGACCACGTGAGGAAGACAGTCGTTCCTCGTACGAGGTCTGCCTCAAAGTTGGGAATCCTTGCAGGCCGGGTCTTTTCGCAAATTGCCGTACTTTTGTTGAGACTTTGAGACCTCTGCCGCCCCATGCCGCTCCTGCCATGGACTGCCGCTGATCCAACACACCTGCCGTTCAAAGCCGCTTTTGGGAGTCATGCGGAATGACAGAAAGTAGAATTTATTTCAAAACAATGAATGTACGACTCGGGAAAATGGTAGATAGGAGAAATACAGACAGAGGATTATCCTCCATTACGCAGACATGTTCCACGAATTCTCAGTTGAAAAATCTCCTCAGGCTTCTGGGTCTCACTCCTCTGGGACTCCAGTGCGAACCTACAAAGGCCGGACCAGTTCTCCAGAAAAGCTCAAGCAAATTTTCGACTTGCTTCAGAAGCTCGATTTAACCCTCGGAGATTTTCTCAAGTATTCACTGGAAAGAAAGGACAAGAGAGGGAACCCAATCGAAATATCTACCAACCATCAAGCTATGATTTCTCAATTTCTTTCCGGGAAAGGAAATGTCAATCCTGTTGATGTCGTGGACCTCATCTACAATCACTCCCATAGTCGCCCCAAGCCTTCTGTTGCAGAGGAGCTAGCAAGTCGATACGCACGTCCACAGATAACCGATTGGGCCCTCGAATGTGTCATGAATCAATTGACAAAAGAGGCCGATAAACTCGTACAAGATCCTGCACTTCGGGTCCGGGCAACTCGCAAAGATGCCGTTCAGGAGATGTTGCAGTCAACACCGATACCACCCAGTGTCCCAGTTGTGGAAGGAGCCGAGAAAGAATTAAACCCAATTGATTCAGCTACAGTCGGTGAGATTGCAGACCGCATCTTACTTGATGATCTTGGCGCAGTTGGCGAGAGAATTGTGCGTGAGATACATGCATTGGAGAATGGTGAAGACTTGGAGAATATGGAAGGCGAGCTTGAGGAAAGTGATGATGAAGATGATGAGGATGCCGGTGGAATGGAAGAGGCTCAGAGAATGGAAAGTGATTTGGGGAATCGAGATGCCAGTGTCAATGCAACCTCTGAGTCAGAGAGAAGAACGCGCCAAAGAGGAAAGTCTGCAGATACACACGTCTCGTGGGATATCATCGAGAAGTTCAGTGTTGCTTCCTTGATGGAGAAGTATCAAAACGACGCACCGACAATTTGGAAAGTCTTGACTAGCCTTACGGGAAATGCCAAGGCCCGAAACTCTAAGTCAGGAGGATCCTACCGTCCCAAACCCATTGTGAGTAGTTCAAGGCATCAATATTCATTGGTAAACTGATGAGTATAACCCAGGTTTGTACCAGCATTTTGAGCGAGATATTCTTTGCTCGAAATCAATACTGTAATTTATTTGCACTTTGCCGGTCAATCGCCATGTTCGCTATGAAGTCTCATCAATCTGCGTTTCGTACTGGAAGTCGCATGGCCCAATGTGTCCCATACTCAACAACCCGGAATGCGCTGGTTGCAATGGCACAATACAAGTCTCAATGGCTGAAAGAGAATCCTCTGGACGAGATACGATCAGTGGTTCTTGATAACGTTCAGCAATATGCACGAAGAAGAGACCATCGGATTGGAACTGCGAATGAGTTGATGACGGGTACTGGTGCTACCGCTATTGTAATGGAGAATTGTCCCCCCGACGCATTTGAAGCAAAGCCATATCTCGAAAAACTTGACAAATGTGACCGCGAAAAACTCAGTGTTGCATCGCTTCAAGAATCGATCGACTGGACCCATCTTCAGCTTGTATCCGAGTTGCATTTCCTCGACATTGTAGTTCAATATGTTCCATCTCTTGCCTCGTATCGAAAAGATGTCTCGAAACTATTCAAAGACTGTCTCAAGAAGAATCCCATTGATCCCACAAGACGCACCAGAATTCATCCTCTCGGAACCAATGATGCAAATGAGGTTTCATTGAAGGGCATGAATGAGGCGCTTTCGGATATCCTTGACCAACTGGGTATAGATGATGAGGTGATGAGGACGAAGTTACAGTTTGTATCGGGTGATGGCAAGAGTTTTCAAGTTATCGGAGACATGAAAAAGCTTCTGGAAGATCAACCAACCCCTGATCAAAGTCTCATTACACTCGTGGAGATTCTAGAACTCTGGCATACCAAGTGGACCGAACTGAGTCGAAACTTCGTAAACAAATTTGGGAGTATCAACGCTCAAGATGACCCTTCGACCATTCGCTTTGTCGCAAATGTTATCAATAGTCCAATTCCATCGAATCTTGGCAAGGTCGACTTCTACCCCAACGCAAGACTTCTTGATGTCACAGTGCGAGCGCATATGTTGCGGTTCTGGGAGTATGTTCTTGAATTAAAATGAAATCATAGATTCAGATCCTGACCTAATAAAATTTTAGAGTCCAACTCGGTACAGAAGATATTGTTACTTACTTCCATGATCTTGCGCGGAAAAATCGCCTCCCAACTCTTGGGCATCTCAGAGAGATCGCGCGAGAACTTTCCGCAAAGTACTCAACCACAGACGCATATGAAAATGCCCTGCGAGTTCAAGATGAGCTTGATGAAGATATCAAGATGAATGTAGATGATGGTCCTGATGACGAGGACAATCACAGTATTGGAAGTGCAGAAGAATCTGACCAGTCAGAGAGCGATGATGAAAGCGACACCGAGAGTGACAAAGAGCATGGTGGATCGGACAACACATCAGAGCAGTTCAAGGGTGATTGGCCACTTGCAAACTCGATTCTTCTCATTCGTGATGGGATTTGGTTCCTTGAGTATTGCCGAGCAGTTGCATCTGGTGATACCGGGCGTGTCTGGGAGATTCTCAAGGTCCGTTCTTACTTGATCATAATGGTCTAGTCTTTTTCTCAACAAATCCTGTTGTCAGGTGTGGATCTTTACATTTGCCGGTGGACGGAACACCAACTACACCAACTACCTCCTGGAAATGTACTGCAAGATTGTATACGAGTTCACCGATAGTACGAAAAAGGCACTCTTCGAAAATTGGCTCGTAAACTTGTCAGGCAAAATCGACGGGTTTATTGAACTGGATTTGATGCAAGAGCACTTTAATCTCTGGCTTGAAGAACTCGCCCAATACAAGGGAAAGGAATTTAGCGATCCGTGGTATCGTTTGGTTCTTTCTATGCATGTTCATCATTTTCTTCGTCTCAAAGAGGAGATGGAGAAGATGGTAGAATTGGTTCCACGGCGTAAAGGGCACACTGAACCACATCTTGATAACGAGTTCTCCGAGATCCTTCGCATTTTCCGCGAGCGAAATATTCATCGATTCCACGAAGGACGGGATTTCGGTCATCACTCAAAGGACCATTTCACGATAGGTACTACAAAACTCGGCGAGGGGAAGATCAAGAAATTTATTGAAAGGACGCTTCAACGACGAAAGCGGCTTATGACTCGATACAATATAGATGAAGCCGCCAGTGACCCGACAACTAATCTTCAACAAACGCATGCTCTTGTAGTGTAGTTATCAATACCAGGACGTACTGTGATAGGCTATATGTGATCTAGACTTCTAGAAGAACGTAGAATATACTCACTTTTACATATCCCTCATAACTTCTATGCCTTCCGACGTCGCTTGCGAGAGTGCTCTGAGTTTGAACCAGCCGCACGCTTTTTGGGTTTTCGGGGTGTGTTTGGAGGAGTATTCTCAACTCCGAGACCAGCTGCCCTAGAGCAGCTCTCCAATTGTGGTGCGATACTAACAGCAAAAAGAATTAGAGAATATCAGTATAGCGAAGAAGTACTCACGGTTGCGCTGCATTATTGAGATCGCTCATAGCAAGATCTGAATTCATTGCTAGCGGTTGGTCAACTTGTAAATACGTAGTCAATCATTCATTGCCGCAAAGCTCGAGTACTTGATAAAACTCACCTGCTTTCGCACCCGCAGCTTCTATCTTTTTCTGTGCTAATGTTGCCTTCCGCTTCTCCAACGCCTCCTGTAGTGTCTTCTCATGCTGAATATCGAATTGTGCATTCAACTTATTGACGATGCCAAAGAGAGCATGGCCGTCACTCTCCAAGTAAGTCCAGTGTGCGAGAACCTCGGTGAGCATCTTGTGATTCCGGATAAAATGAAATGCGGCAAGGAGGTGGACCAGGATATTGTCGGGGAAGAAAGATACGGATGGGAGGTAACGATATTTTGCGCCATCCTTTGAACGCCAGCGTTTTCGGGCAAATATCCACAGCTGGGTTGCGGCATAAGCTTTCATTTTCTTCGTAAGTGGCTTGTACTTGGAAGAACGCCGGACATTCGAGGAAGAAGAGTTGGTATCATCGAGATCAATGGATAATTGTAGTGCGGATGACATCTTGGGCTTTCTGCGTCGGCGAGTTGAGCGAATAGCTGGGGGAGGAGTCCGAGTTGAGGAAAGACAACTAGAACATCGCAGTCGGCGAGAAGCCTCAATGCAGTTGAGGTGCGCTAATGGCCCTTGATTACCAAAGATCCGGTTGTCTTCTGCAACCAAACATGCTCCCATCACATGGCACCGCACCATTCGAAGACTCTGGGAATCAACAGTCCTCTTTGCTTTCTTTTTATTACCAACATCAGCGTCAACGTCACTAAGATTCTCGTCCTCATCCTCTTCATAAACCTCAACCCTTGAAACGTCCTCGGATTCACCCATTACATCTTGATGTCCTTGCGCTAGAGTTCTCACCTGTTTCTCTTTATTCTTCTTTTTGATCTCGTCTTGTATCCCAGCAACAACCGACATCTCGACATAAGTGATCGCCATTCCGTCCATACTCTGATCTCGGGCAACTCTTCCCTCCTCCTGCTTAGCCGTTTCAACTGTTGTAGGCAACCCAAGAATTACTACGAACTTCACTCGACGAGCATCCAAGCCCATACCGAACTTGATAGTCGCAACCACACAAAAGACATCGGGGTCGGTTTCAAACGCGTGCAGGGTATCGAGGTTTCGGTCTTGTGGCAACAGAGAGTGGTATTGGCGGATGCAATGGTCCCGTTCGGGCCCAGGAGGGAGGAAAGCGCGAAGGTAGTCAGCTACAAGTGCGCATATCTTCATTTGTCTGCAGTATATGATTGTCTTTTCTTTATGCTTTGAGACCCAAGCGATGTCAGGGAATAGCGGTCCACTCAAACCATGAGTCAAGGTCTGGTAAGCTTTATAAATATTCGTGCGCTCGTTTGACTGACGTGTTTGCTTGAAAGATCCGTGTCGGAAACTGAGCTGATCAAACAGCTTGGTTTCGTTCTTCCCAGGTCGAGATGTCGCTGTAACAGCAGCGCACGGGACTTTGTTTGGGATCCGCGCTCGAAGTCGTGGTATCTCGCCATACGACTTTCGGAATTCAACTCCCCATGGTACAATCAGATGCGCTTCATCAAGGAGAAGCGCAACCAAGTTCCTACGGAATCGATCACTACGGAGGATTTCTCCTAAGTTGGGGTGGGTGAGACGCTCTGGAGAGAGGATCACAATTGAGTGTTCACACTCGATAACCTCCTTCCAGAGGTCCCGCCCCTCTCGTTCACGCATGTTGCGTACGGTTCCCGACTCGAGAGTGACTGCCTTCACTCCCATCTTGCCCATTTCCGCAACCTCCAAGTCCAGGTGAGCTGAATTTCGTGCAGTAACGATCCGGTACATTGAACTCACTTGTATGACACTCAGGTCACTAAGAGGTCCGATGAACAGCACGATAGGATCGGCCGGCACCTCAATTCCATACCGCGGCAAGGATATATCGCGCGCAAGCTCCTTTAGGACGAGGATCGGAAGGTACGATACTGCGGTCTTGCCTCCTCCGCACGCGACGACCACAAACTGGTCGGTCCCATCGAGTATTCTTGCGGTAGTTTCAACTTGCCAATCATGTGGGCCTTGAGGCCACTGGTGCCGCAGAAGACGAGTCAGAAGGGTTTTGAGGTCTCGGAGACCAGCAGGCGAGGACCACCCGCTGGTTGCAGCCATGTACGAGCACCCCGAGAAGTTGGGCTTGCGCGCAAATGGTTATGAGCATCAAATCCGTACTGTACACTATGTAATACAGATTATGTTGATCTCGTTCAATTTGTTTTATGTGTGGCTCTGTCCCTCGGCGGCTTGAAGCCGACGTTATTCCTCGACCCCCGTTGCCACATTTCTCTGGGCTCTTCCCAATATGGTGCGAGAAGGGCCGGCCAGCCAGAACCCCCAAAGTTGATGTAGACTAGCAGAGAGCATCCGACGAAACTTTGCCATCGCTGCTGGCCAACCACCCGTAGAGAGTGTAAAAGCCCGTTATTAACATGCACAAACCCAACCCTCTTATTAACCTCACATCCCTTTGTTTTTTGTATGTACTTCTAGATTGTCTATGAACGAAGTTGGAGGTTCCTCCAAGTATCGACTTGAGCTTCCATCCCCTGTCCCGAAAGGATTATTATCACTGGCCACTATAATCACTACTGTCCAGACACCGGCGATTAACTGTCCTTCTCGACGATATTCCCATGTTCATCCTTCACGAATTGGAACGTCCATTTCTGTTTCTCTACCCATTGATCTTTGAGAAACCCATCGTACCACCTGATATGTACATCTCCATCATAGTCGAACTGGTATCCCGCTACACGAGGATCCGGTCCCAGAAATTCATGTCTTCACATTTAAAAACCATCATCTACAGAGCAGGAGGCAATCAGACGGTCTGAGACAACATACCTCTTTGCACAGATATTATCCCCCGCTACGAAATTATCGGCCTGGCCAAACAAGTTCCCTGTCCCTTCATCATCTTCATCCCCATCCTCCATCCAATCCTCTCCACCACTATCCTTTTTCGAACTCAATATACCCCGCATATACCACCCATGCACAAACTGGTTCAAATCCATACCGTCATGAACCCACTTAGCATCCACTCCTCCTTTGGCCAAATACCCCCTCGGTAATAGAACCCTCACTCTTTCTCCTGAGTAGATACGTTTCTCAGTAGGCCACCGATGTACCGACCACGCTGTTGCTTTTTTGTATTCTGTGATGGATTTGACTGTGTCTTGGTCTTGGGCTGTTATTTTCCGCGAGACGGGAGGTGGTAAGAGCTGTGGATCTATGGGCTCGACTTTGGTAGGCATGAAGACTAGCGTCGAGGAAGGGTGTGGTGAAATGAAGCCTAGGAAGTCTGATGACTCGGATTTTTTGAGAAACGAAAAAGAGGTAGAGGTTCGGGTATAGCCTCGGGCATGATGAGAGGACAAATCGGGAGTGCGCACCCCCGAAAAGGAAGGCCAAGTCGTCAGAAGAGAAAACTTGATCACATTGCACTCTGATCTTTTTTGGACAGACCCCTCACTCATTAGTATTAGAAAGACGAGGTCTGGAGAAACCAGGTAAGAGAAATTTCTGGGGGTACAATTAGAAACTATGACACTCTACATTACTCTGCTACAGAAATGGTCAGGTAATCATATCGAACAACTAGTAATGCTACAAACTTCGTCACAATACAGGGCACACGCTCACAGAGAACGGGGTATCACCGTCATTACACACTCGTACACCTAGTCATCTTGACTTGTCCAAGTCCCTCTGGCCTCCTCCCCACTCCACCATCGGCACTCGCCCTCGTCTTCCTCAACTCATCATGACGTCCCAGCGGCCCAACCTCACTCCTCGCTCTCGAAATCGTCCTATCCCTCTGCAATACCATTGCATAAACATCCCTATCCAGCTGCGTCTCTACCAGATTCAGCGCCTTCTCCTTATGCACATGTTCCCTGTCACCCCACTCTCTTCCTTCTCTTTCCAGTTCTTTCCGCACCCACCAGATCGTTACGAGTGCGCATACGATCGCCCAAAGCCAAGGTAGACCATAGGATATACCATACCCAATATCGTCACTGACCGTCCAAGCGAGGGCAATAAATCCACCAGCAACGATGTTTCCTGAGATACCCCAGAACAACGCTAAGTCTCTCAATAACTTCCTCATCACCAGAGACTCTTCATACCTCCTTCTCCACGCTTGTCTAAACTCAAGTCTCCCACCTCCATCAACTGCTACTACGTCTTCAACAATAGTGTATGTCAGAGGCGGAAGAAGGTGATAGGGAGGAAAAGATGAGATGCGGATGGGTAGACGGAATGTACGAGGAAAGAGACCCGATATGGTCATTGGAACACAGACAGTGAGCATGAAGAGGGGGATCGCCATTGAGACAATGGGGACGCTTGCCGGTGTTCTATTTTTGGGATCAGCAGACACAAAGAGGAGTTAGCACTGGATGCCTCGGTATTGAGAAAAGACGTGGAAAGACACGTACAATGAAGACCCAATTATGAGTGGTGTAAAGAACGCCGTGAGGGCGACTGAAATCAATATACTATATCCACAACGCATTCAGGTTCAGCAGTGCGCAAACATACGTCCATACTCTCTCATCCGACAAAAGCGAAAGTAACTCACTGGAAAAAATCCACACCCCACCTCCCCGCACCAATCGGCCTCACACTCTCATGACCCTGTCTCATCCACAACGCCCAACTCCTCTGTGCAACTTTCAACCCCGACACCGTTCCAATCAACGAAGTAATAATCGCCAAATTCTTCGTCACGCTGAGATGCGCTCCCCATCTCAGAGAATAAAACAGGATGAGAGGTAAAATGCAAGCTTCGAGGAATATGAGGGAGAACCAGATGAATATAGAGCGTTCGCGTGCTGCTGTGTGGAGGGTGTAGTTGAGCGGAGCGGGCCGGCGGATGTGTCGACTTCGACCTTTGGGGCGGAGAATGGGGTGGTGATGGAGGGAGTGAGTGATGAGAAGAAGACTGGGTGGATTCTCTTGAAATTGGGTCATGGTCAGAGAAGGTCGGAGCGACTTGGATGAGTTGTCAATGTAGAGCGGGATTGGGAGTGAGAAATGGTGGATGGGAAGGAGTCGCTGGTGACATTATTCGATTGAGAAGACGATGGTAGTGGAGAGGGAGTATGGGCCTCGAACGACTTCTCGTTCATAGTTTCCTCTCTTAACTTGGATTGAGGATCCTGAGGACTTGCTTCGAGCGCATTGGACATGAAGAATGGAAACAGAAACACTTGAGACGCCTCAGATTTCGTCACCACAGAGCCTTGACAAGAAGAGAAGCAATACTTAAAATGCTGAAGTAACACGATATGATACGTTATGATACGAGAGACACGAGATGAATGTTCGATTGAAACCGAAGCGAGGTATTCGATTATGGAGATGATCTTAAGGATACTAAGAGGGAGATGGAAGTGGTTTTGCGTGGCGAAAGGAGGAGAGGGTATATCTTGGACAATGTAATGTTAGGGGAAGGGGTGGGGCGACATGACACGGGCTGGTGGAGAGGATGTAAACCTTCGAGGGTGCACACTACTCAATCACCAGCAAAGTGGAGACTCTCGACGCGTTCAAGTGGACATCCCCAAAAATAGCCACGTGCATGCCCATATAAAGTAAAAATATTGCCTCAAATGGAAACTCGTGTTCACGCGTAGACATGCAAAAACCTTGAAGCATCCTCTTCCAGTCTTCTCCTCTTCGTTGAGACCTACTCTAGTATCATAGAACATCAATCCCGTCAGACCCTACCCACGACGCAAAACAATTGTTGCCAACAAAATAAATTGGGCATTTCATTACACTATAGACAGGCTACGGATCATTGTATATATCTTCGCGACAAGTTATAGATAGCGAAGATGAGAGTGGGAGAGATGGAAAGAGGAAAGGAGATGATAGGGCAGACAGAAAAAAATGGGCGTTACATCCGAGGAGTCAGGTTCGAGCTTTTTCACCTTCTCTACTTCTCCTACACGGGTGGGGTCATGACAAAATGAAACAATAACATCAGAAATCAATAAAGCAAGGGGAGGAAAACAAATGTGAATATGCTACGCAGGTAGGGTAAGGAGGTCATGTCGGCGAATGTGAATGTATATATAGGATATGATGGTGTGTAATCGCATGTATGGTGATGCGGGTTCAAGAAGCATGAGATGATTATCCTACCAATGACACGGAGGAGACCACAACGTCCACGATGGAAATGGCGAGTGACCAGGAGGTTTGACGAGGCGATGTTGATGACAATATGAAACGGCGGAGTAGGGAGGTTCCAGTCGGAGGAGATCCGAGGTAGGGATGTGATAAGAGAGAATCGAGGAAGAGGAAGAGCGAAGAAAAAGACCCTGGGCGTGCAACAGACACATTCCTTATCCAAAAAGGAACAACTTCACTTCACGACCCAACCCACATCACGCCACAGCCATCTCCTTCTTCTCCAAGTCACTCCCATCCTGACTCCCCGCCTTCGGCACGCTTGCCTGATGAATATGCCTAGGTTCACGCCCACCAGTAGTAGCAGGGATGTCACCGTGTGTGTGAGAATCATCATGATAGCCATGAGAATTGGCAGCATCGATACCGACATAGTCATAGGCGAATTCGCCCATTTCTGCGTCGTCGATTCCGAGGATTTCAGACTCCTCGTCGGCGCGGAGGCGAAGACCAGGAATGAAGTGCATGATCCAGAGAATGATCGTCTGCGGAGACCGTTAGCGCTGGGGTCGACCCATTTTTAATCAAGACGCACCGTGAGGACAAATGAATATGCAAGACCAGCGGTCGAGTCTGCGATTTGGTATCCGAGTTGGATCCAGTGGTGGTCGAGCCATCCACCAGGAATCACGGTAGTTCCATCAAACGCGGCAACGCTCGACTGAGCAAAGAAGGCCGTCAAGATCTGAGGGGTCCAACAAATAAGATGATCAGCCTCCAGGGTGCATCCACGGAGTCAGAATGTCTACGTACGTTTCCGACGATTCCTCCGATACCGTGAGAGGCGAAGATATCGAGACAGTCGTCGTAGTGGAGGTAGAACTTGAGTTGGGTGGCAAAGTTACAAACGGTTCCAGCCATGAACCCGAAGAGCACGGCGGCGGCTAGATGCGACAAATGATTGTTGGTCACTCCAGACGTCTCGCCTCAACAGACAAATAAGACTCACGTGCACCGACGAAACCAGAACCGGGTGTAATGGCAACGAGACCACAGATGGCACCAGAGCAGAAGCCAACGGCAGACCACTTGCGCTCCAGACGGTAATCCTAAAAACCCAATCAAACGCGTCAACGAACCGCTTCTCAACCAGCCATCGAGCCCCCCAAGAGGGAGAGGCGTCAGCAAGAAAACGTACCCAGAACATCCAAGTGAGACCACCAACAGAGGCAGCAAGGTTGGTAACAATGCAAGCTTGGACGGCCCTCAAGTTGGCTGAGAGAGCAGAACCGCCGTTGAATCCAAACCAACCGAACCAGAGGAACACTGTTCCGAGAACAACGTAAGTTGTATTATGGGGCTTGTATGCGAGTCGCTCGGTGCCATAGCCACGGCGTTTGCCAAGATAGATAGAGATGGCGAGTGCGGCGGTACCAGAGGAGATGTGGACAGGAGTACCACCGGCGAAATCGAGACCTCCCATTTTGAAGGACCAACCGTTGGGGTTCCATGTCCAGCACGCGATGGGGTCGTAAACGATGGTTGACCAGATGAAGACGAAGACCATTGTAGGACCGAGACGACCGCGTTCGGCAATGGCACCAATGGCGAGCATGGGTCTGTATTAAATTTGGAAATGTCACCATGTGAGAAATTGGCAAAGGGGGAAATAAGGCATGATGAGTGCGTAGTCGTGTGGAATTGGGGAAGGGACATACGTGATTGCTGCGAACATTAATTGGTAGACGGAGAAGACGAGAGAGGGGATGCGCGCGCTGCCTACTGACGGCTGTTCAAGGACGCCCTTCATTCCGAAATACTCTGAGGGGGAAATGCCAAGTCAGGAAACGCAAGCAAAGGATTGGAAGAGTGGACGAACTGAGGTTTCCGATGTATGCATTACCAGTTTCACTGAATGTGAGGGAAAATCTGATACAAAAACCATGAGCCTCTGTCCCGACAGCCAATGTAGCGTGATGAGCCGTACCCCCAGAAGAACCACTAGAAATGCCGTGTCAGAAGGCGCGTAAAGCCAGACAGGAGGAAGATACTGACTTGGAATGAAACGACCGCAATACACATCATACATAACCAGATCATGGAAAGGGCATTCTTTCGACGAAGTAGACCAGAGTAGAAGTAACCGACGCCTGGAATCATAAGCCAGACGAGAGCCATTGAGGTGAGGACCCAAGCAATGTCCCCGAGATTGTAGACGAGGTCGGTTTCCGTTGAGGGATCATAGTAGACGATATCACCAGCTACACATTTTGGAACAAAATGTCAGTCGGGAGTGTGGGGTGGGAAGAATGTGAAAAGCGTACACGAATCGTAGGTGATGTTGGGCATTGTTGAAGGGGCACTAGCTGTGTGCGGCTAGTCGCGGTAAGGAAGCGAGGAGGGGTGTGTGGATTTGGGGAGTGCGGCGGGGAAGATGGAAATCG
>JANAWD010000146.1:0-72911 GCA_027627245.1 Meripilus lineatus | reverse complement strand
ACTCAGTAGTTATTAAATATATTTTGAAAGGATTTTTTGAGGTAGTAAAAACAAATGATATATAATTTTAGAGATATAAAATCTGGTTATTTGAGATATTGGATACAATAAAGTTTGAGGCAAATTGACTCATCATATATATTGCTTGGTAAGATTAGACTTATAGTATTAATAAAACTGTATAAGTATATTTTAAATAAAGATCTGATTATTTGATGAAAAGAAAAATACTAAGAGAGAATAAGAATAGAGTAGTTAATAAGAATACTGAAGCCAAATCAGTGTAGTGTGTTCTATAAAACAACTTTGTGGTAAATCTATCAGCAAGGCTATACACTATTTAGATATTTGTTTGGGGCTGATATAACTCAGCATAATGAAAAATACTGAGGTACTTATACAGATTAATCTAAAAGTGAAGATATATCAAATCATATCTGTTTAATACATTTTAAGATTATAAATAATGCCTGTGATATCTTTGTTAGTATCTTGAGGATCCAAGAAGATTTATATATCCCAAAAATATAGAAGATATATATGTTTGAATTTTACATTTAGATATTTGTTTAAAGCTGACTGAGCATAATGAAAAATATTAAGATACTGATACAGATGTTACCAGGTACTATATTGACTCAAGATGAAGACATACTCATAAGTAATACCTATGATATATTTGTGTAGTGTCTTAAGGATTCAAGAAGATTTATATATCCCAAAAAAATATAAAAGATAGATTGCAATATATTAGATTATGCTATTCCTCACCAGGAATCGGTTTGGCGTGCGTCGCGCAGCGCCGGTCTTCAAGTTACGTAACCCTTTCCGGCTGAGATCGTTGGGCTCGGGGGTGCCTCGGGTATTGTCGCGACTGAATTGTTCCATACTATGCCATCATCTAACTTCATCATCCTACACAAGCTACACAGTACTTGAAGACCGGCGCTGCGCGACGCACGCCAAACCGATTCCTGGTGAGGCATAAGTTGGATAATATAATGCAATATATTGTGCTCACACCCCAAGGGCTGAAAGCAGTTGCCAGTGGAAAGAGGACGAGACAAGGAAAGTATGCCGAACAATGCCGGACCCCTTCAAATCGTGTTTACAAGAAAAATGACGTCAGTTACTCCACTCTCCCATGGACGGTCATAACGGACTTACCTTTTCTAGCCCCAATTCGCCACAAGACTTCATGCGGAGACTCAAGAATCCTCAATACCGACTCGCTGGACCAATGATATTATTACGGACATCAAATTTCCATTTCCGAACCCGTGAAGGGTTTAGCGCGTTTGGGTGGAGCAAAATTCCTCGTAGTTAATGGAGCCCGATTCTGAAGCCAGGAATCGGAATGGCAGCAATTTATCTCCAAGGCATCGCAACAATGTATGATGCGCCTTGAGACGTTGTTCTCTATAACTTCACTTGTACGGAGGCTCCTAGTCTTCAATGCCAATTGTTCAGCATTCAACATAAGCACGGAACATTCTTCGGACATCCCTGTAAGTCATTCCCATTGTGATACTAACAAGTTTTCCTTATGCTTGCCTAAAGATGCATGAGATCTATATATTCAACAATAAATCACTCCAAAACGGCATGCTCGGTGGATCTTCACTTTACTACTCACCGCGATGCACGGAACGTATGTCCGCATGAGGATTTTCCTCGCCGTCGCACACTCGAGATATCTTCGAGTCTCTTTGCGATCCTCTGAGCATGATAAGTCGTATTTTCGGAGACAGTGGGAAGGATTTCTGAATATACCGTACGTCAGGATCTCTCTTTTCTTGTTCAGAACCCGTTCAGAACAACAATACATTAGCGCGAATCCGAGGCCCCAAATAGACCCGGCACAAATAGACCAAACGAAGCATGAGACCGCATCCGATCTCTGTCAGCAAGAGATTCGCTATTCCCACTATTTCCAGACCACCGTCGCAAATCCGCAACTCGTGAGGCCTGAAGGCCCTACCACCCACAAGGACCTTGCAAGGGCCGGAAGTCATTCGAAGGCCGGTCAAGTTTCACTGCTCTAATTTTAACTCAATTCTCCGAAGGTCAACCGTCAACACGATCGTGGACGCCCTCCGGCAACCCTCCAAATACATTTCCAAACGCTGAGAAAACCTTGTTTCCCTTGTGCGAACTGATTTGGAGGAACATAGGAACATAGGAACATAGGAACATAGGAACAGAAGAGTCTGCACCAGGCTCTTCAAGAACCCATGCACCGCAGCTCGAGAACCGTGTGTCAACGGTCCGTGGGCCCTGATGTAGGCCTGATGTATGATGGTCACCTCGTGCGCGGCGCCTCGTTCTAATGCATCTCCCTGGCACGCAACGCGTTGATAAACTCGAACACGACTCATCAGTTCCTTTCCAATGCTTTACCAAGTTACCCGTGCTCAAGTGGCGACCTTTCCCAGGACTTCCATACGACTTTGAATTCATCACCGCGTGAGCATGGTAAGAGCGTTCAGATTGTGTGGGTCGAGGAACAATGCCTTAACGCCACCGGGTCTCCAGAGTTCAATTCCCCAAGCTTCAAGCTCAAGGTTGGAACTGAACGACCCACGTCAGTCCGAAATACTACAATTCATCCAGAGGGCTCTCGGTCTCTTACGGTACTCGATGATCCTATTCGGCTCCGAGATATCGCACTCTTTTGGCTTATTAATTGACTTTTCCTCGCCGAGGACATCATAATATAGTACAAATTATACAACGCGGCGGCGTCATATGGCGTTAAGCATTGTAATGAAATCTACGACTATCAAAACAAGAAACCGGGACGTCGGATAAACATGTCATATCGAACATGTCAGAGGGGGGCGGAGTGGTCTTGGACAAGGCGGAGCACCGGACGAAGATGTGGGGAATGTCCTCTGTCAAGTGGATGTATGCATTCCAGACAGATGGTGTAATATCGACGGAAGTGATACGTGTAATGGTTAAGTAAGAATGAGGATCCTGCTACGTGGACGAGGATCTCTCTTTGAGTAGGTGATCAAGAAGCCAGCATGATACGTGAATGAAGAAAGATCAGAATGACGAGAAAAAAACAAGAGACTATGTCGTGACTACTAATACTACAAGTTCATATATCGAGAATGTGTGCATATAGTGAGATCTAATGAGGATCGATTGAGGTCAGGAAAAAGAGGAAGAGAGCGCAAAAAGCCAGAGAAGGCTCAAGAAGAATAAAAGAAGTTAGAATGCGTGATCGATGAAACATGGAATGCAAATGGAAAGACACTGATGTGATGTGACAGGAAGGGGTAAGTAAAACCGAATGACCCACAATCCGAAGCTTCGTGAGAAGAAACAGTAAGAATATGGGATGAGATGCGATGTCCGTGTGTAACGAGAGTGAAGGGCGACAATGACCAAAGACGAAAACGACATACTACAAGAAAAGGATGCTGCGACGAGACACCTATTGAGCGGCCCGATTGCAGGCAGAACCGGAGGGAATCATAAGAGATGTAGCATTAGATGAGACGGGTCCAGTATCAAAATAGTGAAAGAAGATATCCTTTACAGATTGCTCGCTGTCGAGAAGATTCCCCACAAATGCACCTCCCGTGGCGCATGGGAAACTGTCCCACGAAAAGTGATTGACACGGCAGAGCCATCACTTGGAAGACCAGATAGAGCCCTTCCAAAACTTCCATCGTAGCCTAATCGTCTTGTAGTGAGGAATTTGCGGACCGCTATCGTCTGAAGACTCCTTGGAAGAAACAGGTGATACAGAGGCATGTGTCACAAGAAATCCGCGTTCCTTCTTTTCATTCGTGAGTGTTTGTTGTTGCTGCGGAGGAGTCGCGGGTAGCTCAGACCCAGATTCTTCCGAGTCAGGAGGGGTAGGCAGTCCACCAAAGGAACTGCTATATCGATTTTGAATCTCCCGTTTAGATCGTCTCGGGGCAAGAGGACTTCCAACAGGATGTGGCGCCCACGAGGATGGAGCAAACGATGACGCCATACTAGCGCCCGAACTTGCGCCCACAGAACCAGATGCGGATGAAGCTGTCAACGAATCGTACGCGTTTTGCAAGTGTCTCTGACGGACTCTTGGCGAAGGCAATAACGATATCTCCTGTGGGATCGAACCAGGCACGTTCAGCGGTAAGGGGGTATCATCTGACACGAGGACAATATCTGTAGCTCCCGAGATGAACGCTCGTGGGGGCGGTGGTGCAGGTTGGCCGGGTTTCACAGGCTGTGATTGGACGTCATCCAAAGTCCCGCAAAGGATTAAATCGCTAATGCTGTACTCCGCGGGCCATGGGATATATGGGGAGGTAGACGGTCCGGGCCCGGGGTCAGTACTGGACATGGAGACACCAAATGTGCGGGTGTCCATTATGTAGGGGCGAGCAGGCTCCAAAGCGTCGTCCCCTGGCGTGTTGGAACGTTTGAGGGACGGTGGGAACGCGAAGGAAACGAGGAACCCTTCGAGACTTTGGATGAGCTTCGAACGGCCAAACGAGGCGGAGGGACGTGATTCATGAGGGAGGACGTGGACAATGTGCGCTTTTGTGGGAAGAACCAGCAGAGATGTGAGGGAATCGCCGCTGTGGTGGACAGATGACGTGGAGAGGTAGACAGAAGAGGAACTTCTGGAGGTGAATGGCAGCTTTCCACGGTGACGATCTGGCAGTGATGGAGATGATGCGACAAGGAATGGCCGACTAATCGTTGTCACTAGGATAGCTTGCTTCAAGAGAGCTTTGTCGGGCGTGTTCTTAGGTAGGAAATTTATCAGGTGGTCGAATGGACGTTGTGATGGGTCAACTGTTGGCATCAGAGATGCCCGCGACCTGGGAAGTAACCTGGCAGAAACCGACCGTGGGCGTGAGGGTGGGAAGTCGGGGACTAAGAGACTTGCAGAGGATCGTGGGGAGGGCGGGGTACTCTGCGAGCCTTTGAATCGGAGGATTGAGGGGGGAGGGAGGTACTCTTGGCCATCCTCATTTTCGTTCAATACAACGGCGCCAAAACCACCGTGCTTCCTCCAAATCCGAGCTACGCGCTCTGCCCATTCTAGGACATTTACGAAGCGGACCGCACCAGCGTCTTCGATGGCTAGTGGTTCTACGAGACGTAGGATGCGTACTGTGGGCAGTACTGCGTGAGATATCTCGGGAGGCTCGTGGGTCGCGATAATAACCAGAGAATTTGACAAAAATTTGGATATTAATAGCGGCGCGAGTTCGGTGGGCGGAGGAGCTAAATTTATGGGTTAGAAGCCGAACCATGCAGAAAAACAAGATAGAACGAGGAGCATACCCCCAAGAACTAGGATGACATCGCGCCTCGACGCCACCACGGAGGGCAGGGCATCGGGCTTGAGATACCAAGGTTCTTTGACCTTGATGTTCTTGCTTGCGAAGGGGTCTAGCGGAAACTTTGGCCTGAATACATCTGAGGATCGTACAGTTTTTCGTTGACTAGAGGAGGCCATGCGTCGTTTGAGGAGGAGGGGGGAGCGGGCAGGAGGACATGGTGACCGTGAATTGGTGCATGACTATAAAATCGGTTGGGATAGAGCCGCCAAACTGGCCATCAATTCCAATTGTCGTCATTTCACCGAACCGGCCGGCTCCCTGGCTTCTCGGCAAGGAAATCGTCCCCCTAAATTCTTCGTACAGGCCCTGATCAGCCTCAGATCAGCCCGGCCTCTCCCTCCGCTTCCGTAGACGCCGGCCATGCCACTGCCTGCCATAGCCATCCATTCAAAGATCGCACTCTGGGATCGCTTTCTGCACCGCGAAGGTTATCACGTCCCGATACCGCTCTTCCGTTCCTTGCATCCCCCTACGTGGACTCTTCCTGATGGTCAGGGAATACCCTTTACTAACCCTTGCTTCTCAACATACGCTGTATATACTTTCATTCGCACCCTTTTACCTCTTCCCCCCAACACGCTTACACACACAAGCTCCCCCGACCTGGCCAGAGCCTCTCATAATCAGGGCCAAATCCCAAGAGCGGCTTGAGCATCATGATGTTCGGCATCATGAATGGGAGCACTCTGATTGCAACTCTTCTTCGCCTTGGAAAAAAACTTGGTCCTCGAAGACCGACACATGGGATTTCCACTTTAGTCTTTTTCAAACGGAACTTTCCCAATCCCAATCTTAAATGAATCCAATTCGGCGCTCGCCAACTCCGTCTTTCAAGCGAGCCATTACGGAAGGGCAACCCATTTTCCTCATTTCTCGGGGGATTTACCTGCAGCGTGCCCATGCAGTTACCAGACATGGTCACTACCATTTGATCCAACAGATGGCTTAACCGAACAAGAGCCAACAAACTAGAAACCGAAACGACCACACGTTCGATATTTCTCTACAATCTTTCCACTTGAGTAAGTTAGCCCCGATAAACGCCGCTCGACATGTGTGCTTACTTTCCGACCTGCAGACTTCGGGAAGCGAGCGCAGACGCTCCTCACCGCCGGCAATATCGACACAGCGAAAGTGTCGTGCCATCATCTTGGCGAGGCCTCTCGCGGGACACATCCCCTGCTCGCGGTACTGTACCCCAGTACCACCCCCCCAGGATGGTTACCTGTAATAGGGCACTGGAGATCCCCTGTTACCGAACGGGCGCACCTGCGGGGTTACTGTAACCAACTTCCTCCGTCCCGAGACCACAGGTGTGGTGCTTGCCGCTCTCTTGGTTCCATACCCTTCGACTTATTTTGGCGTTTCGCTGGGATTCGTGTTCACGGTAGCGGCAGTCCGCAATCCTGGTGCGCGAAGTGGTACATTACGGTAAGTACAGGTCCGGTGAAAGGTGGGTGAAATGCTGGCCGATCGACGGGAGAAATGCGTCAGAGGTGTTGTTTGGCTTTTGAATTGGATTTAGGTTCTTTGAAGGATTGCTGTTTTCACCGTAGCCTCGTTGTGAATATGTGTGCTACATATAGCTCTTTATCAAGTATCATGCTACTCATGACGGTATCGTTCACCGTCTTCACCGACAGGACAACTTCGAAACAGGAAACGGGGTATCGATACGTGGCTCTATCTCGCGATTGGTTTACAGCCAACTTTCACTGCGAAGTCTTGGCGTTAGATGCACGCCTGCATCGAATTGCGTGCTCGGCGTAGAAAGGGAATTGCAGTGTCGATTTCTTCGGCTAGTGTGGGTTCACCTACAGAAGTCACTCTGAGAAAAGGTAGTGGAGTGTAACAGCTAGCAACGTGCTGGGGTCTGTGGAATGGAGACGGTAACTTCATATCACCTTGGGCGGTGGGAGCGGGTGTATGATAGGTTGGATCTTGGACTTGGAGGCGTATGGGGCCGTTGTGGGCGTATCTGAGTGTATGAATACACCGTAGGACACCTACGACAATAACACCCGCCAAGTGGTGCTTTCTGCCTATGATTCTGGGCCTACGTCATTTTTATCTCGCAATTTCATGTTGGATGCTCACCCGGATAACGCGACTGATAAAGAGTACTCCGAGTCGCCTCTCGGTGGGAGCTACCGCATATCGCAGTGTATGTCATCGTAATCGCCTTCGGATTGTCATTCGTCATCTTTTTTTACTTCGTTGGGCCATGATCCTGGTCCCACAACTCGCCAAGCGCGGCTTCTGGCTTGGGAAGTTGCGACGCGACGCGATCACATGATATTGTATAACGTGACGCTGCTTACGTTCCACATTGGTTCTGCATTGGTTTGCCGTTTTTGGCCGCGCCTCCTTCGTCTGGCTTTGTCCAATCCAAGCCGAACGAATTGGACGAGCACCCATCATTTCACACTCGCACTCATCCTCTGGTCTTGAAGGCCATGGCTCTTCTAGCAATCAGATCATTCCGTATACGTGAAGTGGGTGTCGTAACTAGAGCGGCGGAACTGGCGTCGCAGAAACCTCAGCCAAAAGTACCCAAAATCCCCAACCCGTTCCTTGCTCAACGAAATCCTGATACGGGCCGATGGGCACCTGCAAAGTATTCATTGCGGCAACAGGCAGAGCTGATCAAAAAGGCTCGAGAATGCAATATGCTTCACCTACTTCCACCTGGACCCAAACTTCCTCTCGTTCAATGGCAGAAGCTCGGTCAAGAAATCTGGGATGAGAATGAGGCCAAGAAGTCTTCGGATGAGAACGCCTCGGAGTGGAAGAGGCAGGTGGTTTGGGAGGGCACGATGAAGGAGAAGAAGGTCCCGGAGGATGCGCTTCTGAACAGGCTGTATGCCAGCAGGAAGCGAATGTTCAAGGGACACAAGTGGGAGAGGATGAAGGACGACCGGGAGAAGAAGATCAACATGTTGATGAAGGACATGCCCAAGAGGATACAACGGTTCAAGGCGGTGAGTTTGTTACAATGTCTCGAGGCTACGGCTCTTCTTGCTGACTTGCTCTGGTGTAGACATACCGCCGAAGGAAACCCAGTCCTCTCAGTCGTCCGCTTGCTACCACAAAATCTGCAAAATTACCGTTCTAGTGCCATTATCCCTTGTAATACACGTTCGTTTGCGTACCCCGTTCCTTCACTCACGGTCACCCTGGATTTGCCCGAGTCTGTGCACAACCCTTGGAAATGCCCGTGATTTGTTTTCATCTGCTTGCGCACCTTCGGCCACTAATGAGCTTATCTCAATCTACCAACTCTCTTTGATGTCCTGCCCCTCGAACATGTCATCCCACCCAACATAGATTTGAGTCTCGACGGAAAAATTGGCTGGCGTTGCTGGCGGAAGGATTTCCATAAGTGGGTGCTATGCTTACATAATACGATTTTGAGTAGTGGCATCCGCCGGTCAGCCTTTCTGTCCGCCAGCTCAACACATTTCGGCCTGGCTGCCAACTCATCTTCTTCACTTACGACTATCACCGACTGCTTTTATACGTATCCTATTCCTTCTAAAGTGCGGGGATCGTCCACTCTTTCTCGTCTCTCTCTTGCTCATCGAGGCCACGTCAGATCTTACAATGGAGCAACAAGCCACTGCTCCTGCCGAAGTACGAAATGTTGTCAATTTCCTACGAAGCAGCAAGGCTGGGATCAAAGTTAGAGTAGGAGTATTAAATGGGAAGCGTATAGACTATTTCAAGGGTGAGTGGCTCGTATCTCTGTCTTTCATACACTCGACTCATCGGACACCTCATAACGCTAAAGGCAAATCCGCTGTCAAGGCACTGACCTCACCTGCCTTTGCCAAACTCAAGAACGTACCAAAAGTCGAATCAGAAGAAGATGCCGAAAAGCTCCTGGCTTCCATCATCCCTTATGCCTTTTACCTACGAGTCGATCGAGGCCAACCGTCAGGCTCGCCATCCTCACCGAAACTCCTCCAAGTAAACCATATGCAGCTGTTCCAAAATGCTGAATACTACGCGTGGTTTTATGAGGGGTCACAATGGACGACTTATGTTGGGGGAATTGCTATGGTGGCCGTTATGCTTGCTGGGGTCATGTTCCCGCTGTGGCCGCCCATCATGCGACTCGGAGTTTGGTACCTCAGTATTGGGGTGTTGGGTCTCATTGGTCTATTCTTCGCTATTGCGATCGTGCGGTTGATATTTTATATTATCACCGTCATTGTTGCGAGTCCGGGCATTTGGATATTCCCTAAGCTATTTGCAGACGTCGGATTTGTGAGTTTCTCCGTCCGTTTTTATCCGCGTTTGCGCTTTGGATGGGGTGTTATATTTTACTGATGTTTCTTTCCTTTCTCTTTCTTTGTCGTGTGTCGTGAATAGGTGGAATCGTTCATTCCTTTGTGGGAGTGGGACTTGCCCAAGAAGAAGAGCAAGAAGAAGCGAACGGAAAAAGTCAGCAAGGGCAAAGGCAAAGAACGCACATCATCAGCGAACGGGAGCTCTCATACAGAAGTCAGGGAGTACGCGCCAGAGTCTAGTCCGGGTCTCCAGAGTCGGTCAGCGCGAGTAGAGGAGGTCCCAGACGAGTCATAATCTCTCTTTCACCTACATTCTGTTTGCTCCTGTCCATTTACTCCTTTACTCCCTTATCCCCTGGGCTTGTCTCCGTTTCACTTTATCCCTCGTACACACTCCCCACATTCATACTTCGGTCTGTCTCTAGTCGTCATCTTCCTTTTTGCTATTGTGTAGTTTGTTTCCGTGCTTCCCTTTTCCTTGGATATATCAATAGCTGCGGGATCTATGACATTACATTCATCTGACATTCTTTTTTCCCCTTTGCGTGTGTGCCGAGTTTTGCTTTCTGATTTTTATTTTCCTCCTGTGGTTTCAGTCCGTTCGTTATCTGTGCGTAGCGTCCGTTCACTATTGAGAGTTATTGATGATGGCTTGCTTAATCCAAGTTTAAGGTTGACAGCGAAGTCATTGAGGTCCTGGGTGGTGTGAGAAGACCCCGGCGACCGAAGGCTTGACCCTATTGGTATACGGGCTGGAATCCGTTTTCGTGAAACTCGACTTGAATACCTCCCATCTATCATAACAACAGGTCCACGCCAGAGTGTAAATACAGTATGAGCAGACGGTGTTGCAGCAGTACATCCGAGATCCAATTCACACAATAATCGATTGACACAGTAGTTCTAGGCTAATATAAACGGATTGTCTATTGTTGCACAAATCAGATAAACCACACCATCATACAAATTTACAAGGCAACAGCGGTCATCGGAAACTACATGTTTTTGCAAACACAGGAATATACATATGAAGATCAGAAAGGATTCCTACACCAAGGGGGATCGTGTCCACTCGTCAGAGTCCCACCTCGACGCGGCACGTTTCTGCAATCATAATTCTGAACAGAAGCAAAGTCCTGACGGTGGCTCGTTCATGACGCGTTTGATGCCTTGTATCAGCGAAGTTCCTGGGGTGAACCAGGAGAGAAGGTCTGGTGATTCTCGAGGGCCCTCGGTAAGCAAGGAGCTTCCGCCATCGGAATCGGAATGTTGGGAGAGAGGATGTACCGAGGAATCCAAGGACCCGTGTAAGGGGATGGCGGTCTGGGACTGCGAAGTTTTGTCGGGTGTCGGTCGACCGATGACCCTTGTGTGCAGTCTCACCTTAGAGACCGCCTCCCAATACAAGGCCATTATGAGGTTGGGAGAGTATCTGTCAGAGTCCTGAGCAGCAAGCTTTCGCCAAATGACGACAGATTTATGTCGATAATCCATGGCCTTTTTATGGTTTTGGTTCTGTAAAGCCCAGTCGGCCATTTTCCCCCAGGCCCATGCGACATGAGGACAGCTTTTTTGGGAGTTCTGAGCAACAACATCTCGCCAAACGTCCACTACCTCATTTCGACATTTTTTGGCCTTCGCGGAGTCATGAAGTCGAAGATAGATCTCCGCCATTTCATCGAGAGAGTATGTAAGAGGATAGACGTAGTTATGGGTATTTCTGGTATTTCCAGTGGTAAGTTTTCGCCAGATATTGACTTCCTCACGTCGACAATCAATGGCTTCTGTGTAAAAACCGTTCCTGGAAGCCCAGTCGGCCATTTTTTCCAACTCCGAAGCAAGGCGAGGATAATATTCGGTAGGGTTCCGAGCAGCAGCATCTCGCCAAATATCCAATGCCTCATTTTGACATTTGATGGCCGCTGCAGAATCATGAAGTCGGAGATAGGTCTCCGCCATTCTATCGAGGGCGAGTGTAAAAGGATCGGCGTATTTATCGATGTCTTGAGCAGCAAGCGTTCGCCAGATGCTGACTGCCTCAAGCCGACATTTGAGGGCGAAATCAGTACCTTGGGAAAGACCATCGGCAAATTTGCTCAGGGCCTGTGCGAGAGGCTGAAGGTATTGACTGGCATCTTGAGCGGCGAGCTTTCGCCACACATCTACTGCCTCCCGTTGGTAGTCCGTAATCTCGAGCTTGTTGGGAAGAGATGTCGTAGATGAACCGTCGATTCGTGAGGACTGATTGCCTTCGCTTTTGGAAAGAAGAGTTGACATGCGATCAAGAGCTTCTCCTAATTGAGGGGCGTGCTTCTCGAAGTTGTGCGAGGTGGCAAGCTCTCGCCATGTTTGGACTCCCTCACGACAGTAGCTCGTAGCTTCCAATTCCCTGAGAGGTGACCCAGATCCACAGAGATATGTAACCACCCTGTCGAGTTCTTCTGCGAGGTGGAGGCTATAGACCGAAACATCTGGTTTGTCAAGCTGTCGGCATATCTCCACTGCCTCCTTGGCGTGTTTGATAGCTTCTTCTGTGTTTCCGAAGTCCCGATTGGCATCTGCCATGTAATCTAGTGCGTCGAGGAGGGAGGGCCCATGCTTTGCGGGATTCACCAAAACAAGTTCCCGCTGTGCCGCCAAAATCCCCTCCCCTGCACGAATGGACTCCTCTTTCATGTCTCTCGCGAGAAGGCTGTCTTTAACTTGATAAAGAGATTGCAAAATCAACATTCTCGTATATGCTGAGAAATTTCATGAGAAAAGGCAGATAAACAGGCATGATATGAACACATGTACCTCTGGATTTTCTTGTCTCAACACAACAGGGTTGGGATGCTTCATGAGATAAAGCTGTTGACAATCCTTGTAAAAGGGATAGACTTTGGTCTGCAACCTTCCTTTGCCGTCTCGGGAGTTTCCGGATAATCCAATCGGGGGTCAAAAATGTCGAAGGCTTGGCGAAGTTGAGGTGGAACATCTCAAGTGCCTCAAACTCGCACAGGAGTGTGTCCAAGGAGTCCATAGGGAACCCGAGCTGCGTCTCTATTGAAATGCGGAGTCCGACGACACGAAGAGATCCGTGGACAGAAATCGATGTGTGATGACCGCAAAGAAAATAGATGGATGTAGAACTCTCGAGAGAATCAATCTTCTCAATACAGCATTCAAGGGTCCCTGGATCAAGAGATTTTCAATGAAGACCTCACTACTAAGAATCAAGAGAATCAAAATGACATACATTGACCTGTGTCATTTGTGGTATGTCTCCATTCCCAGCAAATAGGTTCCACGACCTCCTCCAAACGCGACACCGCCTGGGCCTGCTGTGGTTGCCCCAAGATGAACTTCGCGAGTTCGAGAATCGGAATGATATCGCGATCGCACAGAGTTGGGTGAAGGAAGCGTTTCTGTTTGCTCCTGAAATTCGGTTTCGGTGGCATTGCCCAGAACAGGGGGGCGATTAAGTTCGAGGAACAGTGGGAGAGACTGATATGTGACAGCTGCCACGATGTCGTGTTGAAGAGTGGCTTGAATTCGGCTTGGGCGCCATTCCACGAAACATCTCGTAGTATGACTGAACGAAGGTCGGGAATGGCAGCAAGAACTCTACGGAGGTCGTCCAGAGATTGGAATTTGACTTGGTATAACTGGAGATGTTGCAGTGCTTTGAAATGGAGGAGATCGGCGAGAAGGGCTCGTTGGAACGGGAAGGTAGAATCCTTCGAGCAATGGGGGCCGGTTATGAGGAGCTCCTTGACGCACAGCTTCATCGAGCTCAGAGGGGTATGCAAGTACGCCAACGACGTGCGTTCATCCGGGGTAATATCATGGACGCTCAGCGACTGCACCTTTATCTCATGGCCCTGTGCATGCTTCTCCTTCAAAGTCCTCTCCAAAAGCTTCAAGTTCCTCCTTCCGAATATATGGATTCGAATGTAGAGAACCTTGGCTACCATTCGATACCAATCACGGCATGTCAACGCACAACTTGCGAGCGTTGCGGCATCCGTCAATGGAGCATCCATGGCCAAAGAATGAATGACCATGTCTTGAAGCTCGACAGGAATGCGTGGAAGGATATGTGTAGATTGTGCGTCAACAGGTAACCTATATGCACCAATGAGATCGTTGCAACTAAAGGGATAACCATCTTGAGAGTAAGATGTCACGTACATGGGGGATTGGGTTTTCATCATCTGTTGTGCTCGATCCATAGATGAGTAGATACAGATGAGGTAGAGTTGTGAAGATGGAGGTCTGGAGGATAGATCGTGTTCGTCCTTGAAAACCAACTCTCCCAGAGCGAAGAGGAAGGAACGTGTGCGTCAAAACAGAATACCCAGGGTTCAGGACCCTCAGGCTAGGGTAGCACAGCAGACAAGGAGGGCCATCCTCGTATTATGAGTAATCCGTGCGATACATGCGATACTATGTGGTTATGGAGGAGGGGGTGCTCAATGGGCCGTTCCGGAGCATTTATGTCGGCGACGACGACACAGCAACCAACCCGAATAGGCTGGGTCACGACAGAAAGTCGAAAATGGGGCAATTTGGACTAGCACAGAGAGAGACAGACAGTATGGCTATAAAATAAGCCCAGTCCAATTCTGAGCAGATGACTGCCCCACAAGGGCTGCATTTACACTGTCGGGGAGTCTAGAGGTGAGAGAGAACTCTGGCGTGCGGGTGACAAACAAAGAAACAAGATAGACAATGATGAGTGGGTAGCGTCTACTACGGGAGAGTAGTCAAAAAAAAAAANNAACANNANGCCCGNNCGAAANANACACAGAGAACTTGAAAGAGACAATCGAACGAGGAGACATAGTACGGAATCCGGGCAGGATTACTCATTGGAGCCGTGAGTGAGGCGCATCAATCCCGCCGTCGGGCGTGGGGATATTTTAAGAGGAGTTATTAATATTCTCAACGGCCAGCAACAAGCCACATTGCTCCTGAAGTACGAAACAATGTCAATTCCCTACGAAACAGTAAAGCTGGGCTAAGGCCAGAGTAGGGGTATCAAATGGGAAGTGGCTTGACTCTCGACTACTTAGAAGTGAGTGGTTCATAGTCTCGTCTGTTGTGTATTTGGTTCATTGGACGCCTTGCAACTCTCTGAGGGCAAATCCGCTGTCTAAGAAACCTCCTCACTCGTCTATGCCAAATTCAGGAACGTTCCCGATCGCGAGGTCGAACCACAAGAGGATGCTGGAAACCGTTGGCACCGATAACACAATACACAGATTGAGGTCAATCGACGGTCTCGTCATCCACCTCACCAAAACGACTCCAAGCGAACCAAATGCGGCTATCCCAAAATACTGAACACTATGTGGGGTTGATCAAGAATCACAGCGGATGACTTATCTCAGCTGTGGTGACCGTTATGCTTGTTGGGTCATATTCCCCATCATGCGATTGGCATTTTGGTTGGGGTCTCATAAGCGTAGCCCGTTCTTCGCTATTGCCACTGTGAGGTTCGTGCTCCGTGTCATCATTATCATTCTTGCACTGGCAGGTCCGGGAAGTTAGGCGTTCCCCAGGCTATTTGCAGACATTAGATTCGTGAGCAATCCCACTTTTATCCGCACTTACACGTCGATGGGCTACGATATACATACTAATATTTTCCCCTTTCTTTCTTTTCGCAATGGTCGGGTGGGATTCTTTAGTCCTTCGCAAGAGTGGGGTTTGCCTCAGAAGAGCAAAAAGAAACGCGCGGAAGAAGTCGGCAAAGGCAAAGGAGAAAGAAAAGAAGGAGCTGCTCGCTCAGCAGGAGCCCTTATACGGAAGTCAGGGAACACGCACCAGAGTCCAGTACGGGGCTCCAGAGTTAGTCAGAGCGAGTAGAGGAAGTCCCAGATGAGTCATAACCTCTCCTACATATGCGTTCTGTTTGCTCCTCGCCTCTTACCCTTTACTCCCTTATCCCCGGGCTTGTCTATGTTCTCTTTGTCTGCAATTTATTCTTCGTACACGCCCTCCTCCCATTCACAATCCTGGCTGTCTCTTGTCATTATCTCCTTTCCTATAGTGTAATTTTTTGCTGTGCGTCCCTTCTTATGGATGCAGATTCCTTACGGTTCTGCCATCGTGATTGCATTCAATGCTCCATATCGACGAATGGCAACCTTAATATGGAGTTGAATCAGGAGGTATCTCGCGAAGCAACGAGCTTTCATCAGTGCGATCGAGATGTTGGCAAGAAATTTATGCTATTTTATCCAGGGGCCATAAAAGACGCAGAGCACGAGGACATTCAGTTATGATCAGCCCGATTGAGTAACTCGTTCCAGTTTTCTCCTTCTGATACACACGTATATTTATGTTTACAGATACAACGATTGCAGTTACTTTCACGCTTGACTCTACGCAGCCTCGTATGCCCGCCCGAGAGCTGGGTGCGTTAAAGCACAATCCTTCGCCCATACTTCCTCACGCCCTTTCTACCCCTTGACGTGGTTCCAACATTGGCTTGATACAACTCTTCGTCAATGCGCCCAAAGCGATTTGTAGGGGCTGGAACATTTTGTTGCCGTGCCGTAGTGCACAATGGCTGACTCGTCTGAGCTTGTTTCATGGTTGAACTTGGGGTCACGCAATACTGTTTCCATATATCGAACGCTTTTTGTTGACAAATGGAGGCTTCTTTGCAGCGATTATTCAGGAAGAGAGAGACGGCTAGTTTCTGGAGGGAATTCGCGAGGTCCGAGGCATAACTGGACGTACGTTGAGGGCCAGACCAGCCAGAAACTTTCTCCCACATGTCCACGACCTCACGTTGGTAATTTATTGCCTCTGTACGGAGTTGGATCTTGGAGAGAGAACTGGCAAGACTCTCAAGAGCTGTTGCAAGACCATGAGCATGTTTTGCGCCTTCCTTGGACTTGAAGAGTGTACGAAGAACTTCCACTCCCTCACATTGATACTTGATGGCGATTGCGTGGAGGTGGTTCTGAGAAAGAGACGCGGCAAGATTCTCGAGGGCGCTTCGAAGGCAAGGGCATGGATAGAGTCTCCAATGTATAGCTTTCGCCACACGTCCACCACCTCGCGTCGATAATAAACGGCCTCTGTGAGGAGTTGATTCTGGGAGAGTGTTGCGGCCAGATCATGGAGGGCTCCTGTAAAGTCCAAGGTATAGATGGAGCTCTCGTCGGAGAGCTTTCGCCACAAGTCCACGGCTTCACGTTGATACTCGATGGCCTCCGTTCGATGGCATGTCTCGATAAGCGAAATGGCCGCATCTCCCAAGGCTCGTGCGAGATGGACAGTACATTTGTTGGTTCCCTGAGCAGCAAGTTTTCGCCAGAAGGCTACCGTCTGACGCCGATGATCGAGGGCCTCTGCATAATATCCTCTGTGGAAAAGCGAGTGAGCCATATGACTCAGGGCACGTGCAAGGCGGTCCTCCTGGGTGGGAATCGTGAAGTCGATCGTCTTCCAACCATGATCGACGATGACCTGGTTACGCCCTCGCCGAAAGATAGAAACGGCGAGATTCTCGAGTGCATCTACTGAGGCAGGAGTAGACGCAGCGTCCTGAGTAGCAAGCTCTCGCCAGGATTGAGCTGCTTTAATTTGACATGTGGTGGCCTCTTCGTCACGTCCACGTCCGTAAAGATCGTCTGCCATGCGATTCAAGGCCTGCGTAAGATGGGGAGTATACTTCTTCGCGTCCTGCCCAGCCAGGTTTCGCAAGATGCCCACTATCTCACGTTGGCAGTAATCGATCTGCGTACGAAGCCTTCCTAAGTCTGCTGAATTATGACGGCCAGATGGGATCATCCCCTCTTCAGGTCGGATTTTGGGGAGGAGAGAGAATATGTGATTAAGGGTTTCTGCGAATCGGGGGAAATGTTTGTCGATGCTTTGCCGAGCAACAAGGAGTTTCACTGCTTCCACTGCCTCGCAGCAATATTCAACAGCTTCTTCCGCACACCCAAGAGAAGAAAGATATGTGAATATTTTGTCGAGGTCGTTGACGAGGTGGAGAGTATGAACGGTTGCTCCCTGACTTGGCGAGCTCTCGGCATATCTTCACTGCCTCCGCGGCATAATTGACCGCCTCTTCTGTCTTCCCAATGCGTTGAGTAACATCGGCCATGGAATCAAGCGTCTCAAGGAGAGAGAGCTGATATTTCGCGGGATCGACAAGGACAAGTTCCCTTTGCGCCTTTAAAATCCCGCCCCATGCCTTCTTGGACATCTCTTCAAGGCCGTTCGTGACAAGGTCGTCCTTGATTCGATAAAGAGAATACAGGATTAACTTTCGCGAAACACCTGTAAATTTACTCATAAACGGGAAGACATCAAATATCATATAAATTTTCGTACCTCTGTGTGTTTTGGTCTCAACACAAACACACTTGGGTGCGTGTTCAGACAACGCCATTGCCCATCCGTGCAAAGAATTTAGACCTTGACCTTCGATCTTCTTTCGCAATTTCGGTAGATGCCGTACGATAGAATTGGAGCTGCAATTCGTCAAGGGCTCGACAAAGTTTATGTGCAGCGTCTCGAGCACTTGAAACTCGCAAAGGAGGGTATCCAAAGGGTCCATAGCGAACCCGGCTTGCTTCTCAATTGATATTTGAATTCCGACAACACGATGGAATTCGTGGACAGAAATCGATGTGTGAGAACCGAGAAGGAAACAGATGTATGTAGAATTTTTGAGAGAACCAATCTCGTCGATACAGCATGTGAGGAACCCTGAATCAAGATATACTCATCAACGATGGCCTGATTGATAGAAACTGAAACAACGTACATTGACCGGCGCCATTTTCGGTACGTCTCCATTCCCAGCAGACGGACTCCACGACATCGTTGGGCTGTTCCAATACGAGCATGGCGAGTTCCACAATCGGAGTAATGTCACGAGTGCACAGCGCTGGGTGGAACCTGTCATCACTACATTTCCGTTTGTTGGTTCGATTCAACACGGGTGGCATCGCCCAAAAAAAGGGGGCGATGAGATTTGAGGAACAATGGGAGAGGCTGATGTGCGATAACTGCCACGACGTCGAGTCAGAAAGTAGCTTGAAATCGGTTTGGGGTCCTTGCCACGAGACGCTTCGCAAAACGGCTGAATGGAGACCAGGAAGGGCACCGAGAATTCGACGTAGGTCATTCAAGGAACGAAATTCAAGTTCGTAGAGATGAATATACTGTAACGATTTGAAATGGGGGAGGTCCGCAAGAAGAGATCGTCGAAGAGGAAAGGTAGAATCCTTCGGGACATACGGACCGGATATGAGAAGTTCCTTGACGCACAGCTGCATTGGCCCCTGAGGGGAATGCAGGTACGCCAGAGATGCACGCTCGGCCGGTGCGCAATCGTGAATGCTGAGTGTTTGTACCCTTTGGCCCAGGGTACCATTCTCCTTCAAGGTCCTTTCCAAGAGTCTGTAGTTCCTCCTCCTGAATACCTGTATTCGGACGTAGATAATCTTCACGATTACTTCGTACCAAGAGCGACAAGTTAACGCCCATGTCGTAAGCGTGGGGGCATCCGGCCATAGATCATTCGGGGCCAGAGAACGGATAATCATCTCTTGAAGCTCGAGGGGAAGTCGTGGGGTTGTCACAATGGGTGCACATCCATCTGGAATCTGACTATAGCAGTTCAATCGTTAGATGGGCACCAGTGAGGAAATGGCTATAATTGGGGTGAATGTGACGCACGGCGTGAATGAGTGCGATTGCATCCGCTGTTACACCGGCTAGGTGAGCACTTGGGGTCGAGGTAGTATGGAAGCACTGCAAGGAAACTATAAGGCAAAATTTGGAGAAGAGGAAGACGAGGAAGAGGAAGTATTTGGGGACGTACTTGAATATCAAGCCCCCGCACCGCAAATGCCAGTGAAAAGCAGCAAAGCGTCCATCTTGTGATTGATTCCTCATGCGATTGAAAGCGTGATAAGTCAATCTCTCACGAATTTGTGTTCCTGTGTGGTGTTTGGGTAGTCTCCTTCATAACTAACCTCATTCTCCGAGTCGGTGACTCGGACGTGGAGGAGGAAAGCAAGGTGGGTAGCGGAAGGTAGCCGAAAAGCCACGATACTAATTAATTTGGATCAAGCGCGGGCCACCACAAACCATAAACGGGGCTTTAACGGGGCCGTGGAAACCGGGTAAAATCATTCCCTTCAAGCCTTTTCATCTCGTCCGTCCTTTCCTTGTCGACGCCCTTTGGCATTACTGTACCAGATAGACTGATGCCTGGTCTCCGAATCTGATGGTTTCCTATGAGATTCGTGTCATGGCCCGCTTTGATCAGCTCGGCCACTTCATGAGACACGCTCTTCTTCGCATAGGCAGAGTACGCAGGAGCATGTTTCGACGCGACCTAGGGTGACTACTTGATGGACAGAATCCGTACCACCTCTCAAACACCGTTTTATACCCTGTCTGAAAAGAGGCATCATGGTGGGATGGTTGATGGTCATTTGGTAAGTGTTGCGCTGGTCACTTCATGTGGATCTGGGATTGAATCAGAGAATATGGTATCCAGGGGATACAGAGAAGGTCTACGGAGCACCCGGCGACGGGACGATTCAGTTCTCCTCCTACTGGATGCCGATTGGCGGTTTACTTCGGGAGCTAGGGCATGTCAGATCTTACAATGGGTCAACAAGCCTTTGCTCCTACCGGCCGAGGTATGGAACGCTGTTGTATTCCTACCACAGGTCGAGGAGGAAGCAACCGAAAGCCTGTATCAATTACAGTGTGCGCTCGAGATCTAAACCCCACAACAATTGATTGGGACGATAATTCTAGTTCTATATACATGTGTACATGGGTAAATGATTATTACATCTATCAAACCATACTCGGGATATCAGGAAAGAGCAAGCACCATGTTATCCGGAGGCCGTTATTAGACGATTCTACGTTATTTTTTGAGTTCGATGTGGAGATCGGCAGCCTCGCGTCGACATTCGTTGGCCTCTGTGTAAAATCCGTTCTGGAAAGCCCATTCTCCTGTCTCTTCCAAGGCGAGTGCAAAGTGAGAAGTGTATTTGTTAGAATCCTGAGCAACAAGATTTCGCCACCAGTCCACCACCTCAACTCGATATTTGATCGCGACTGCGGGATTGTAGTGACGCAAACATATATCTGCCAGTTTATTGAGGGCGACTGTGAGAGGTCCGACATATTGATCGGCATCGTGAATAGTAAGGTGTCGCCAAACGTCGACCGCCATGCATTGCCATTCGAAGGTCATTACATGGAGTTGGTTCTGGGAAGCCCAATCGGCCCTTTCTTCACGGGTGCGTGCGAGGTGAGCCGAGTATTCGTTAGAGTCCTGGATAAGAAGCTTTCGCCACCACGCAGCCGCCTCAAGTCGACATCGGGCGGCCCCTGTGGAATCACCAAATTGGGAGAGTCCATCCGCTAGACGATGTAGGGCTCGTGTCAAAGGACGGATGTATTCCTCGACGGTTGGAGCCGCAACTTGAAGCCTTCGCCACACATCGACTGCCTCACGGAGGACGCGAATGTCATGGACAGACCCCCTGGATTCGCAGAGATATCTTGCTGCCTTGTCGAGGTCTTCGGCGAGCTGGACGGTATGGATTATATCACCCAGTGTGTCCAACTGTAGGCACACCTCCACGGCTTCCATGGCGTGTTTGACGGATTCCTCCACATTCCCGAAGTCTTTATTGGCATCAGCCATGCAATGGAGTGTGTTGAGGAGGGAGGGCAGATGCTCTACTGGGTTGATGACTGCAAGTTCCCGTTGTGCCTTTAAGATCCCCTCCCACACACAAATGGATTCCTCGTTAACGCCTTTCGTGAGGAGGTCGTCTTTGATTCGTAAAAGAGATTGCAACACCATGGCTCTCGAATAGGCTAGAAATTTTGATCAAAAACACGAACAATTACAATGTGAACACGGGTACCTCTACAATTCTTTGTCTCAGCACAACAGGGTCGGGATGTGTCGTGAGACAAAGTCGTTGATGGTCCATAAAAAGTAGGTAGACCCTGGCTTGCGATCTTCTTTTGCCATCTTGGCAGCTGTTGGATAATCGAATCGAGGCTACAATTCTTCAAGGGTTTGCCGAAGTTGATGTGTACCATCTCCAGCACCTGAAACTCGCATAGGAGTGCGTCCAAACGGTCCATAGCGAACCCGGCCTGGTTCTTTTTCGAGATGTGAATCCCGACGACTCGATGAAATTCGTGGATAGAAAGCGACGTGTGAGAATCGAGATGGAAATAGACGTATGTGGAACTGTGGAGTGAGTCAATCTCGTCAACGCAACATTCAAGGGACCCTAATTCAAATGCACTCAACGATAGCCTATTTGATAAGAATGAGAGTCACGTACATTGTCCCCCCTGTTTATCGGTACATTTCCATTCCCAACAGATGGATTCCACAACATCGTTTGTCGGCCCCAAACAGAACTTCGCGAGTTCAACGATCGACGTGATGTCGTGCTTGCATAGTATTGGGTGAAACCTGGTATCACCGCATTTCTTTCTATTTGTTTTATTCATAACTGGCGGCATTGCCCAGAAAAGGGGGGCGGCGAAGTTCGAAGAACAGTGAGAGAGGCTGATGTGCGAAAGTGGCCACGATGTCGCATCGTGAAGCGGCTTGAACCCATCTTGGGGGCCTTTCCACGTAACACTCCGTAACACGGCTGAATAAAGTTCAGGAAAGGCACCGAGGATTTTACGTAGGTCGCCCAGAGAACGGAATTGAACGTTGTATAATTGGAGATGTTGAACTGACTTGAAATGGGGGAGGCTGGCGAGAAGGGGTTGTCGAAGAGGAAAGATAGGATCCTTTGAGCCATGGGGGCCGGATATAAGGAGCTCCCTGACGGACAGCTGCATCAAACTCTGAGGAGTTTGCAAGTACGCCAGGGATGCGCGTTCGATCGGAGTGACATCATGAATACTCAGCAATTGCACCCTGCGACCCAGAGAATGGTTCTCCTTTAAAGTTCTCTCCAAGAGTTTATAGTGCTTCCTTCCGAATATCTGTATTCGGATGTACAGAACCTTGAGAACTATTGAATGCCAATAACGGCATGTCAACGCGCATCGAGCGAGAGTTGAGGCATCCGGCCATGGGCCATACAGAGCCAGAGAGTGAATGACCATATCTTCGACATCGATAAAAGGACGCGGAGAAATACGTGGAGATTGTACACCAGCAGGCGGCCTACGTTCACCAATGAGACCAGTCTCCTGTCAGAGATTGCCTCGGGAAGTTGAACATGATGATACGCACATAAATTGATCTGTCATCCCTTGCATACAAGGGCAAGCGTGAAAGGTAGAGTCTTGAAGATCAAGGTTGGGAGGAGGAGACGTATGGAGGAGGAGGAGGTATACGTGTCCTTGATAACCGAGTGCACAGAGCAAACTTGAAGATGGTGGAGATGGTGGAGGCAGTACTCCCTTGATATGATGCGCTGGCGCTGCGGTTGCACTGGCAAGTCATCATGATATCCGACCCACATCCACCGTCTTCGAAGGACACAACCTGTACTGTTATAAGGATCTTGCCTCATGTTTGAAATAAATATGACCCTCTTTCTTACTCATATGTGACCACAAACAAATCGCCCAAAGAAATGGATGCCACCTTGCTAGTGACATACTCAGTTTGAAGGTTTTTCTTTAACCCCCTCCCTAGTAAACGGTCGTTTCATTAGGACCCCATGTCTTTAGACTGAATACGCACAGAACTGAAGACATGCCTTTGTGCTTAGTCTGCCCTCTGGTGCTTAGATTTGAGGCATTGGGGGGTAAGAAACTCGTCTGTCCAATATACGCCTTGGAAGTAGAGCTCATTGAGTTCAAGAGTCGAGACGTCTTTTGGGGAGTTGAACCACGCCTTGAGTAAGAAGAGAGACATGACAGTGTTCATAAACTTCGCAAACGCCCCTTGGTTTCGGAACGGGGCGAGAGCGCCAACCCAACGAAGTGACCCTTGTGGGTTTCTACACTTTCTGGATTCCTCCCTCGTCGGATCCATATATCGGTCATGGAAAATGATAGTGTCAGTGACGAGCCATAGAGAATGGTTTAGGAGCCGCCACACAAACATAGAAGCCGACGAAGTGTAGTGCAAAAGTGAGATCCATTCAATTGTGCGGTGTTCCTCGTATATCCTAGTAGGTCAAGCTAAGATGCGTTATGAATACCTCAGTTGGGTGGAGAGAGCGCATAGAGCTTAAGTTGTATAGGAGCCGTTCAAAACTAAGAACGATGCGACACAGAAAAATGTTCGTCTTGCTATCAACAACGAATGACGCAGGGCGCATCACGCTCACGAGCGTCGACTTTACTAGCCTATGGGAGTCCTTCCCGCATCCCTGGTTCCAAAACAACGGGATCAAGTTCCGAAGTTCCTCATTTCTCACTTGTGGCCAATCCAGAGCGTTCCGCCAAAACATCGTACTCCCAATGGCACATACCTCCTCCTCCTGCCACTTCCTCCTCTCCACAATTTCAGGTATCTCCATGGACGAACCCACACTCGAAAAGTTTGAAATTTGTTTCGAATTTCCCTACCAAACTTCAAGCTTCAAGTGCCTCGAGTGAGAGGGGTTTTCAGTCCTTGTCGTTGGGTAATATCTCGGGATTGGTCGCTACGCTTTGAAGAGAAAACACGACTGTGGTGTATCTGGTGCGTGCCTTTCATTCCTTCTGTATACGTTGGCAATCCCGGCGGAGAAAAAGTGACACTAATGAATGTATAACCGTTGTGGTTCAAACGTTCAAGCTTTCAAGCTTCAAGCCGTTCATGCTAAGCACCAACCTCTCCAGAAGCTCGAGGAAGGGGCGACACGGTATGATGGGGGTGAAGTAGGCTATCGAAGGAATGGTACGCCCAGCCCACTCTAGGTGTGCTAGAGGTTGTAGGTTACTGTAAGGGTTTCGAGTGTGTTGGGTAAACAAGATGGTTGCTGTGTAGTCTGGGGATGCATACATGAAGGGATGGTGGGGTAGGACCCTGTGTAACGCCTAGTTTAATTTGGACCAGGCACGAAAGAAGTGCGAAGCCACTCTACCTTCTGTGTTCCCCTTGTTATAAACCCTCGCAAAGCCTCGACGCTCTACCCCTTAGCACCCCAGAAAATCTATACACCACGCATTCCGAATTTAAATCTCCCCATCCTTCGATTGTATGAAACGACTATGAAACGACCAAGCAGGAAGAAACTATGCAGAGACGAACACAACTGCGGATCCGAATAAACCAGTCAGTGTTTCGAGATGCTGGGAGAACGATTTGCCACGCAACGTGGTCGTGATAGCTATCCGAAGAGAAGGGTGGAGGGAGTGCGATGAAGAGACGCATACGTTGGTGGACGACAAGCGTATGGAGATCGTTCGGAAGTTTTTCGAAAGGACGGAATCGAGATAATTTCAAACAATCAAGCTTCAAGGACAAGGCCAGATCGATTCTGCCTAGTGTATTTGGGTGGAGGATGCGATGGATGAAGGAGACTGTAGCGATACTCGCAAGGTCATTGTAAGTGAGCACGCGGACTTGGAGGATATACTACAAAGGTGCTCCTGCGAAGCGGGCAAAAGAAGACAAGCCGCAAGTGCGGCGGTTCCAAAGATGGGGAACTAGTCATCCACGGATGAAGCGAGTTTGTCCTGTTCGTCCCTCAATCGACTCGTCAACGCGTCAAGTCTCATCGATCGGCGATGGGTCTTTGAGTTGAAAATCCGGGAGCGATGGCAACGGATACAGTCTTTGGTAGCCAGTAGCGATAGGAGAGTTGAATGCGTACATAAATTGGCATGGATCAATCAATGGCAGGAACATAGATCGAGGTGGCATACCCACCTGAATACATGCAATGTAGCTATGGAGTGAACCATTGAAATCAAAGCTGGGTGCTTCTCCCGAGATAATCAATAACCATTGGACGGACACAGAATGAAAGACTCACGAAAGTACCTGATAGACGACTTCGGGATACCATGACTCGACTCCAATGTCTTTGTTCTTTCCCTTTCTGCGATTGATGAGAGACACCACGGTGACCCTCTTCTTCGTCGGTCTTTCCCTTTTCACCCTTCCTGACGGGCAGTGTTTCGGTAAGTTCACTTGTTTTCGGCCTCGGCGGTTCGTTGAAAGAAAGCATTTATTTGCTTGCTGCCAAGTACAGACTACAGAAGCGAAACGAATGCGAGCATGATGTCCATCATCGACCTTGGATGAGTTTGTCGTCCTGGTTGTCTTGTTGGCGCAGAGAACGATTGAGGTTCATGTCCACCACAAGAAGTAAGGATATCGTCGATGTTGGAACATAGGAAGAAATGTCATCGTAAACAGTGTTTCAGATCTCCGAGAGGTCCAGTCGGCTTTGGGAATCTTGTTTTCTGCGACAGATTCTGCAGCACGTTTATATGGAAGAGGCTATCCAAAGATCAACACGTCGGTAGAAGTGAACGGCGGGAGACGAGTCTGACAGGTGGCAGAGGGGGTCGGCGACGTGTCGAGGCAGAAGTCTCGATCACTGCGGCCGACGCCCGAACCAATCAACGTGTGGGAACGTTTCTCTTGGGGTCTCCGAAGAGGCGTTGTCGCCGTCGTGTGTATGTCGTCCGACTTCAAGTTTGCTTGCTGATCGCGAAACCCTTTGACTCTAGCTCGAATGCAGCCGAATGCTGAACAGGCTTTCTCCCACCGCCGAGGGATGGCGATATTCCAACAATAAGAGGAGGCTTGACGCAGAGGTATTCTCAATCGCCCATGAGCGACAAGCCACTGCTTCTGCTGAGGCCGAAACATTGTCAATTTCCTACGAAGCAGCAAAGCCAGGTTAAATGTCAGAGTGGGACTATCAAATGGGGAGACTACTTCAAGGGTGAGTGGCTCACGCCTATGTCTATTGTACACTGGACTCATTGGACACCTCGTAATGCTCAAGGCAGATCTACTGTCGAGCCACTCACCTCATCTGCCTATGCCAAACTCAAGAACGTACCCAAAGTCCAATCAGAAGACGCCGAAGAGCTGCTGGCTCCCATTACCACTTTCCACCTGCGAGTCGATCGAGGCCCAACCGTCAGGCTCGCCATCCTCTTCATAACTCCTCCCACATTATGCGTGGTTTGATGAGGGACCATAGTAACCGACTTGTGTTGGGGGGATTGCTACTGTATGGTGGCCGTTATGTTTGCTGGGGTCATGTTACCGCTGTGGCCGCCCACCATGCGACTCGGAGTATGGCACGTCAGTATTGAGGTGTTGGGTCTTATATGCTTGTCCTTCGCTATTGCGATCGTGCGGTTGATATCTTATCTTATCACCGTCGTTGTCACGAGTCCGGGTATTTGGATGTCCATTCAGCTATTTGCAGACGTCGGATTTGTGAGTATTTCCTCCTTCTCAATTCTGCATTCGCATTTCGAATGGGCTGTTCTATATTGGCTGATGTGTCTTCGTCATGATCATGTGGAATCGTTCATTCCTTTGTGGGGGTGGGACCTGCCCAAGAAGAAGAGCAGGAAGGAGCGAACGGAAAAGGTCAACAAGCGCAAATGACAAGAGAACATCAGCGAACGGGAGCACAGAGGTCAGGAAGTATGCACCAGAGTCTAGTCCAGGTATCCAGAGTCGATCAGCGCGAGTGGAAGAGGTCCCAGATGAGTGATTATTTCTCCTTCACTACCATTCTGTTTGCTCCTGTCTACTCCGTCATCCTCTGGGCTTGTCTCCGTTTATTCTTCGCACATACTCCCCCCACATCCATATTCTGTCTGGCCTATCTTTAATCGTCATCTTCCTTTTTGCTATTGTGTAGTCTTTTTCCGTGCTTCCTTTCTTCCTTGGGTATACCAATAGCTGCGGGATCTATGACATTACATTTACCTGTCGCTCTCTTTTTTTCCCCTTTCTACAAGTGTGCCGAGTATCGGTATTTTCTCTTTCTGATGGCTCTATTTCACCTCGTGTGGTTCCAGTCCGTTCTTTGTATGTGCGTAGCGTCCGTCCACTATCGAGACTTATTCATGATGGCTTGCTTGATACGAGTCAAAGGTCGGTGTCATCGAGATCCTGAGTGGTGAAGTAAATTCATGAAAAGACCTCATCGACCGAAGGCTTAATCCCATTGCCATACGGGCTGGGATTTGTTTTCGGTGAACCCAACTTAAACACGCCCGACCAATCACAACAACAGGTCCACGCTAAAGTGTGAAGTTGGGTAGACGGTTGTGCAGCAGCACATACAAGATCCAATCCGCGAAATAATCGATTGATACAGCATTCCTAGCTTAATATACATGGGTAATCCATTGTTGCACAAATCAAGTAGACCAAACTGTGACTTCTGTACAGGTTTACAAGACAACATTGGTCACAGGAAGCTACATACTTTAGTAAATACACGAATATACATACAGTTATCAGAAGAGGAGTCCAAGGGGGAGGGGTTCGTATCCGCTCGTCGGTGTCACCACATCACAACATGACACGCTTCAACAGACGGGATTCCAGATGGAAGCGATGTCCTGGCAGTTCATCCTTCGTGATAAACTCAATGCTTCATGTCGACGAATGGTATCCTAAGTTGAATCAGGGAATAGGACTGGGGATTCCCGAGGGCTCTCGGGAAGCAACGAGCTTCCGCCAGCGGAATCGGAATGTTGGGAGAGAGAATGTACCGAGGAATCCAGGGACCCGTGTAGAGGGATGGAGGTCTGGGACTGCGAGGTTTTGTCGGGTGTCGGTTGGTCGATGACCCCTGTGTGCAGTTCGTTCAAGGCCATTTTGAGGTCGAAAGAGTATCTGTCAGACGCTTGAGCGCTGAGCAGCAAGCTCTCGCCAAATTACGGCTGCTTTACGTCGATAATCGACGGCCTCTGTGTGGAATCCATTCGAGAAAGCCCAGTCGGCCATTTTTGCCAACTCCGAGGCAAGGCGAGGATAGTATTGGTCGGGGTTCTGAGCAGCAGCATCTCGCCAAATATCCAACGCCTCACTTCGACATTTGATGGCCGCTGCAGAATCACGAAGTCGGAGANNGGTCTGCNCCATTGTTGNGACGGCGAGNNTAAGAGGACGGCTGTATTTATCGATGTCTTGAGCAGCAAGCTTTCGCCAGATGTCGACGGCTCCACGTTGACAATNGATGGCCTCTGTGTGGAATCCTTGCNTGGAAGCCCAGTTGCCCATTTTACCCAACNCCGAGGCAAGGCNAGNNTNGNNTTCGTCAGGGTTCTGAGCAGCAGCATCTCGCCGAATATCCAACGCCTCACTTCGACATTTCATGGCTGCTGCGGAATCATGAAGTCGAAGATAGGTCTCCGCCATTGTATCGAGGGCAAGTGTAACAGAACCAGCGTATTTGACGATGCCTTGAGTAGCAGCAAGCTCTCGCCAGATGTTGACTGCCTCATGTAGACGATTGATGGCCTCTGTGTGTAATCCTTGCCTGGAAGCCCAGTCGCCCATTTTCCCCAACTCCGAGGCAAGGCGAGGATCGTGTTCGTCAGGGTTCTGAGCAGCAGCATCTCGCCAAATATCCAACGCCTCACTTCGACATTTCATGGCTGCTGCGGAATCATGAAGTAGAAGATAGGTCTCCGCCATTTTATCGAGGGTGTGTGTAACAGGATCGGCGTATTCATCGATGTCTCGAGCAACAAGCTTTCGCCAGATGTCGACGGCTCCACGTTGACAATCGATGGCCTCTGTGTGGAATCCTTGCCTGGAAGCCCAGTCGCCCATTTTATCCAACACTGATGCAAGGCGAGGATCGTCTTCGTCAGGGTTCTGAGCAGAAGCATCTCGCCAAATGTCCACCGCCCCAATTCGACATTTGATGGCCGCCACAGAATCATGGGGTCGAAGATAGGGCTCCGCTATTCTATCGAGGGCGAGTGTAAAAGGATAGGGATATTTATGGATGCCTTGAGAAGCAAGCTTTCGCCAGATGCTGACTGCCTCAAGTTGACATTTGAGGGCGAAATCATCACCTCGGGAAAATTCATCGGCAAGTTTGTTCAGAGCCTGTGCGAAAGGCTGAAGATATTGACTGGCGTCTTGAACGGCAAGCTTTCGCCACACATCTACTGCCTCCCGTTGGTAGTCCGTAATCTCACGCTTGTTGGGAGGATATGTCGAGGTAGATGAACCATCGATTTGTGGGTATTGAGAGCCATCGCTTTTGGAAAGAAGAGTTGACGTGCGATCAAGGGCTTCTACGAATTGAAGGGCGTGCTTCTCGAAGTTGTGCGAGGTGGCAGTGGCAAGCTTCCGCCATGCTTGGACTCCTTCACGACAGTAGTTCACGGCTTCCGTTTCTCTGCCAGATCCACAGAGATAGGTGGCAACCCTGTCGACGTCTTCTGCGAGGCGGAGGGTATAGATCGAAACACCTAGTTTGTCAAGCTGTCGGCATATCTCCACTGCTTCCATGGCATATTTGATAGCTTCTTCTGTGTTTCCGAAGTCCTGATTAGCATCTGCCATGTAATCTAGTGCGTCGAGGAGGGAGGGCTCATATTCGGCCGCATTCACGAAAACAAGTTCCCGATGTGCCGCCAAAATCCTCTCCCCTGCACGAATGGACTCCTCTTTCATGTCTTTCGCGACAAGGCTGTCTTTAACTTGATAAAGAGAGTGCAAAATCAATGTTCTCGTATATGCTGAAATTTTTCATGAGAAAAGGGAGATAAATCAGGCATTATATGAACACATGTACCTCTGCGTTTTTTTGTCTCAACACAACAGGATTGGGATGCTTCATGGGATACAGCCGTTGACAATCCCTGTAAAAGGGATAGACTTCGGTCCGCAATCTTCTGTTGCCATGTCGGGAGTTTCCGGATAATCCAATCGGGGGTCAAAAATGTCGAAGGCTTGGCGAAGTTGAGGTGGAACATCTCGAGTGCCTCAAACTCGCACAGGAGTGTGTCCAAGGAGTCCATAGGGAACCCGAGCTGCGTCTCTATTGAAATGCGGATTCCGACGACACGAAGAGATCCGTAGACAGAAATCGGTGTGTGAGGACCGCAAAGAAAATAGATGTATGTAGAACTCTCGAGAGAATCAATCTTCTCAATACAGCATTCAAGGGTCCCTGGATCAAGAGTTTTCAACGACAACCTCATGACTAATAATCAAATCGGCATACATTGGCCTGTGTCATTTGTGGTATGTCTCCATTCCCAGCAAATAGGTTCCACGACCTCCTCCAAACGCGACACCACCTGGGCCTGCTGTGGTTGTCCCAAAATGAACTTCGCGAGTTCGAGAATCGGTATGATATCGCGATCGCACAGAGTTGGGGGAAGGACGCATGTCTGTTTGCTTCGTAGATTCGGTTTCGGTGGCATTGCCCAGAAAAGGGGGGCGATGAAGTTCGATGAACATTGGGAGAGACTGATATGTGTCAGCTGCCACGATGTCGTGTTGAAGAGCGGCTTGAATTCGGCTTGGGCGCCCTTCCACGAAACATCTCGTAGTACGACTGAACGAAGGTCGGGGATGGCAGCAAGAATTCTACGTAGGTCGCCAAGAGATTGGAATTCGACATGGTATAACTGAAGATGCTGTAGTGCTTTGAAATGGAGGAGATCGGCGAGAAGGGCTCGTTGGAACGGGAAGGTAGAATCCTTCGAGCAATGCGGGCCGGTTATGAGGAGCTCCTTGACCCACAGCTTCATTGATCTCAGGGGGGTATGCAAGTACGCCAGCGAGGTGCGTTCATCCGGGGTAATATCATGGACGCTCAGCGACTGCACCTTTATCTCATGGCCCCGTGCATGCTTCTCCTTCAGAGTCCTCTCCAGAAGTTTGAAGTTCCTCCTTCCGAATACATGGATTCGAATGTAGAGAACCTTGGCTACCATTCGATACCAATCACGACATGTCAACGCGCAACTTGCAAGGGTTGCGGCATCTATCAATGCGCCATCCAGAGCTAGAGAACGAATGACCATGTCTTGAAGCTCGACAGGAATGCGTGGAAGGATATGTGTGGATTGTGCGTCAACAAGCAACCTATATGCACCAATGAGAACGATGCACCGAAAGGGATAATCATCTTGAGTATATGATGCTACGCACACGGAGGATTGGGTTTTCATTATCTGTTGTGCTTGATCCATAGATGAGTAGATTCAGATGAGGTAGAGTCGTGAAGATGGAGGTCGGGAGGATAGATCGTACTCGTCCTTGGAAACCGAATACCCCAGAGCGAAGGAGGATGGAATGTGCGCGTCAAAACCGAATACCCAGGGCGCAGGACCCTGAAGCAGCACAGCAGGCGAGGAGGGCCATCCTCGTATTATGAGTAGTCCGTGCGATACTATGTGGTTATGGAGGAGGGGGTACTCAATGGCTGTTTTAGAGCATTTATGTCAACATCATCACAGCAATCAGCGTAAATAGGCTGTGTCACGGCGGAAAGTCGAAAATGGAACAAGCCGGACGAACGCAACGAGAGACAGATAGTATGGCCATTCAATCAACCCAGCTCAATTCTGCCAGTGAGCAGATAACTGCCCAAGAAGGGATGCATTTACACTGCCGGGAGTCGATAGGTGATAGAGAACTTTGGTGAATCGCGGAGGTACGGATGTCAGACAAAAATTGAACAAAATAGACAATGGTAATGGGTAACTCTGCGGAAGAGTTGTGGAAAATAAGAACACACGGCCCTGGCGGGACAGACAGGGAAAGAGACAGCTCTGGGCGGAATTACTCAGGCTCATCCGAGCCATACGTGAGGCGCATCAATCCCGCCGAGGGGGCGTGGGGAGATTTCAAGAGGAGGCATTCTCACTGGCAATTGCCATCAGCGACAAGCCAAGCTCCTCCGAACTTCAAATATACGAAAACGTCGCCCTTCCTACGAAGCAAGAAAGCTGGGCTCAAGGTCAGGGTGGGAGTATCTGATGCTAGTGGGAAGCATCTAGAATATTTCAATGGTAAGTGGTTCATAGCGTCGTCGGTTGTGCACTTGGTTCATCGGATAACTCACAACTCTCTATGGCAAACCTGCTGTCTAGGAATCCCTTCACCCACCTATGCCAAATTCAAGAACGTACCAGAGGTCCGACCACAAGAGGATGCTGAAAATTGTTAGCTCCCATAATACCGTCCACAGATCGACCCCAACTGGCTCGTCATTCTCCTCGCCTTTACCACTCCAAGCAAACCATATGCAGCAATCCAAAATGCTGAGTATATGTGTGTTTTATGAAGGATAGTAGTGGGTTACTTGTGTTGGTGGAATCGCCGTGGTGGTCGTGATCCTCGCTGCAGTCATGTTCCCCCGTGGACACCATCATGCGATTGGCATTTTGGTTCTTCGCTCTTGCCATTGCGCGGTTCGTATTCCGTGCCTTCATCATCATTCCTGCAAGTGCGGGAATTTTGGACGTACCCTGGACTATTTGCAGACTCGGACAGACATGGTACGCGGGGATGCACTACCACAGTGACCCGAGGGCCAAGAAGAGTCAGTGTTTTCCCCTACTCATATGATACTTTGTGATACCAGCACTCCTCGAGTTACAGCAGCTCAATATGTTACTTGGCGTCAAACTACAAGTCAAGATCACCTGTTGTCAGGCGGATATAGTCTCTTCTGAGGGGAAATCTCGTTCGCCCCGACCTGTGCAATGATGTCTATTCGTTTGGGTGCGTGCGTGGAAGTGAGTAGCGGCCATTCCAAGATCAGTGTGACGTGCTCTGACCTTGATCTATAATAGTGTTAATCATTATGGAGCCTTTGTAGCGCAACATGGACTCTGTAGCCCGAGACAGCCATATGTACACCACAAGTATCATCCTACCTAATGCCATGGAATTCCCTTCACATCCCTCTCTGGCAAAGAAAGACACAAAAACATATCCCAGAGTGCCTACATTTTGCACAGACTTTGCCGCGGTCCATCCCAGAAGCGTGTGTAACATCGTTATCATGTCACACCATCCTCCTCATTCGTCCTCGCGACCAATTTCCGCGGTCATCTCTCCTGGTCTCCACATCACCCTGTCAAATACTACATTCTGCACAAGACGTCCTTGTCTGACAAGGGTATTATCGCAAGGAAACCGATAATGACTGCTTCCATGATATCGCCCTCCTCACACTGATCTCCTCAAAATGCGGCGCGATGTACGCGTGGCTTAATCTCGTCTCGTTCCTCTCGCAGGCACACCATCCCAGGGTTCAATCAAGAGATGAAACGACGCATTTGTGACTCAAGGAAAAAGATATCAATAATTTCCTCGCCCCGCTCACTCGAAGTATCCGAAAATCACCTTGCTTGCACGCTCCCTTGTATCGATCGTCATGTCTTTCTTCGGTACGCCAGTCTACGATATTGGCGCCCACCAAACATCGATGGTTGGTTGTATGGAAGTGGAACTGTCAATTGACGAACCAAGCCCGAGATGAAACCAGACACGACTGGACTGAACTCACATACGAAAAGAAGAATGCCGAGGTCATCCAATCGAACAACACCCCGCCTTCGTCTCCTCCAATGGTCTCCTGCTGAAACCCTTGCAGCCTTGCGTTCCCTATATTCGTCCTATCCAGGTCTGTGAACCCACGGGCAATAAATCAATCCTGTGTCTTATGGAGGAGAAAATCGTCGAGAAAGATGGCGTACAAGCAAACAGGGTGCAAGCTTATGGCACCATTCTGCCGTCCAGCTCCCTAACGAGCCTCTCCTCCAATGATCCTTCCATGTAGTCGTAGATGTCAGATCGTTAGGCCTGACTTCGTCGGTATTTTCTTGGACATCGTTTCCCGAATGAATGACCTCAGAATATGTACTCCGATCGCGCTTTCGAGGAGCTTTGAGAGTCCTTCTCCTCACCATACGGAACTTCGGCCGATGTGTGAGCTTTTTCGTCTTCCAAAGATATCTTATCTTGAGTGCGAGCTTGGGGTCTAGAGGAGAGAAGTCAACGCGAGCTGCAAAGAGTCAGAAAGACATTTGTCGTGAGGACTTCCGACAATCTAAACGCATCCCTACTCTCGTACTCACCACAATGAACCAAATGAGTGATTTCCCAACTTTGCCAGATCTTGTGATCGTCATGGTGGGACCCTTGCGCGTACCATAGAGGCATAGGAAGGTATCAGAACTCGCTCGTTGGATCGTCGCAGTGTACAAAGAGGTGAAGGGATGTCCATATCGCCAGTCGAGTCCTATAATCCACTACCTACCAGGAGTGTGTTCATTCGCAGTGCATTCAAGCCCTTTTCGAGGTAATACATGCATGGAAGTAAGCGAAGAGAAACGTTGATATCATAAGACTACATACCAGATCGTTTGTTTGTTCGTGAATTGAGACGAGATGGTCCTCCCAGGCGTTTGGACATTAAGACAAGTCCGCATCTTATACTGTACAGGATTGGAGAATTCAAGAGAACCGCGGCGGCCAAGACCGTGACGGGTTCATGAAAGAAATCCGCCTCCTTTCACTAGGTTTCTTGCGGTACTAGTACTGTGTTTTCAAGCGGGTTTAAACAGTCCGCTTCAACGCCATCAAGTGTGCGAAGACTGTAGTTGTGAAAAAAAGCTGATGTCAGAGGAATCTATCGTTCCGAAGTTCGGTGAACCCGAAAACGATAGCTACCAGATTTGTTGTATTCGAGCATTATCGGGAGTATGTACTCTGGGGTCGCTCCAGTAAAGTATGCAACGGAGTGCCCCGACGGAGCAGTATCACAAACAGAATGTGACAGGTGAGATATCCCCGATGGATACCTGCTAGTGTGCGATAACGGGTCGTTCTTGTTGAAGAAACGAGTGGTCGTTTTGAAGACTCTGTCGCCGTGGTCCGACGAGAGTGAACAACATCCGTTGTAACCTTAACCCACTTTCCTTCCCCGATCTGAATCTTGCCACGTGCGATTTTGTCCCTTGCTTAATCGCCCAAACCGACCCATGAGCCGTCTATCGCCGAGGTAATTTTGGACGCTGCCCTTTGAGCTCGACTCGAACGCAGTCGAACGCCGACCAAACTTCCTCCTGGTCTCAAAATCTGACGGCTTCGCATAATATCCGACCCAAAGCCTTAAGGTCACCTACTATCTCCGAGTTTTTGACTAACTCGCCCCCACTTCACAGCTCACACACGCTTCTCGCATGGGCATTTGCAGGGGACGCTAGAGTTGAGGGAAAACTCATGAGTTTGAGACACGGGTGTTTAAAACCATGTTTTAAACCGGTTTAATACGTTTAATACGTGGCACCTCTCGGCGGCGCATGTATAATACACAAACTGGCAAATGTGACGCGCGCGCCGCCGCGCGCACTGTAGACACCATAGTCCCATTCCGTCCGATGTGTCCGACCATCAAAATCGATCGAAAATTGCCCCGGCTCTCAACGCCATGAAATGTGCATTGTGTGATCTGTTGCGTCCTGAGTTCTCAGTCTTGAGCCTGACATCGTGCGATGCAATCTCAATCTGACCCTGTAAGGGTTCTCAATGCTGAGGAGATTACCTTGAGGCTTTCCCGGTTGTCTTCTCTTCTCAAAAGGCTTCCCGCAGACATTCCTCTCAGCCGGCAATTCTATAACTTCGATAACTTCTCCGTCTCTCGCGAGGATGAAGAAGATTATGGTCCCGACGGAGCAATCAATCGTCACTTCGAGATCACATTCTGTCCCGGAGGTCGTCAGAAGGGTTTGATCACTTTCAAAGAACGCGGTCCGGGGCTCGAGGCAGTTGTTGGGGTTCTCGCGAACGCATTACAATTATATCCAGAGTCAGTCGTGCTCCAGAAATGGATCTTTGACCTATATGATGCTGCCGAGAGTCGAGTTTCTGTAAGCACCCATTTTTGCGATACAATTGTCACACTCACATATTGAAAAATACCCAAGTTGGACTCGGGCAGTGCTATGGCAATCGATCTGACACAATCCGACTCAGAGTTTCCTATTGATCCCTCGTTGACTTCAAGTCGGATGGGTTTTGAACCAAAATCAAGAAACTCAGGGTCCGATGTTGATACCTCGAGTGACAGCTCCGACTCGGATGTTCCGGTCATCGCCCCACCTCGAAAACGACGTCGCCGTGCCAAAAAAGCTGCTGTTCAAGTTGAAGACTCGGATGAACATGCGGTCATGAAATTATACAATGACATACCTGTGCCGCGTCCAAAAGGTCCAGGAGGACGACCAGCTGATCCGTTACTTGACAAAGTATCAGTCTACACCCAACGAATCGCGAAGCCAGATAAGCCTGTTTGGCGTTGTCACGGTGCCATCAAAGGATGCAGGAGAACTTTCCCCAATCCTCGCTCAAGTGCGTGCGTCCTCAAGCATGCAGAGTTTTGTAACCATCTCTCCTCTGCATTACGGCAGGAAGTCACCCTGAGACTTGCGGGAAAAGATGTCGGTGCGAAAATTGAAAGCACAAGTCAAGGTATGATTTAATCTTACCTTCGTTAATACAAAGTCTAATTATATGATTAAATTCTCTCAAGCAACTTCGTCTTCAAGGCAATCATCTATTCCATCTGGGTCTGCCGCCGCAGCATCATCTTCTGGTAATGGGAAGTTCGTGCCACGCAACGCGAACCAATTATACGAGGCAAGTCTTGCGTCGGGACAAAAGCAGATACAAGAGAAGCTAGATCAGGCTGCTTTGCGCTTGTTTTGTGTTGGCGGGATCCCATTGAATAAGCTTGATGAGGACGAGTGGAAAGAGATGTGGGCAATAGGATGTCCAAAGTATAAACCCGTTTCCCGAACAACCATGGAGGACATTCTGATTGTGCGAAGATGCTCCTCTATCAAAACGGAGTATCTGATGCAAATGCAGGAGGAGGAGAATCTCACGTTGACGTTTGATGGAGGAACAACGAAAGGGCTCCAGTCGATCTATACCTTTCACATTACCACTCCTGATCGTAACACAATTTTGTGGAAAGGTCATGAGGCCTCAAACCAATCGCATACGGCAAGTCATCTTAGTAAACCAATGAAAGAAGTATGTATTTTTTCTTCGGTTAATCACAAACTCACTGTGCTATTCTAGGTCATCGAGGAGGTCGGGCCACTCCGTGTTTGTGCACTATGCTCGGACAATACAGGTAATACATCGGGTGCCCGGGAAATAACACAAATAGAGTACAGGTGGATCATAATCCTACCGGATTCTTGTCATCGCTTCAATCTTCTCGCCAAGGACCTGGGTTTAATTCCCTACTTTGCGCCTGTGAGTATATTTCATTGACTCTCGTACTACGATAAATTTTGATTATACAACAACTTGAATAGACTATTCAAAGTATGCGCATTACGATTCGCTACTTCAAAAAGTCGACATATGCTGCAGCGCACTTGCGGGAGAAGCGAGAAGAGATGGGAATTAAACGAGGATTGGTTTCCGTTGGGAAGACTCGCTTTGCTACAGTGTATCACTCTGGTGAATCTCTTCGGGCAAACCAACCTGCAATCGAGAGCTTGTGTCGAAGCGGAGAAATTAAGATTAAGGTATGATGTCTTTGCAACAGATACGGAGAATGATTCCTGATACTGGGATCAATAGGGCGTAAATAATCTGTTTACAAGTGCTCTCGCCGCAAGCAACTTTACGTTCCAACTCCAACAATTGTTGACGATCTTAGGACCTATTGCGAAGTCAATTACAAGTCTCGAGTCGACACGTTCAACGGTTTCTGATGTTTTCATCTTTTGGCATGCAACTATGGCTGAGCTCCATGCCTTTCTCACTGATGAGGCAAACACACTTAGCACTGTAGTCAAAGAAGAGATTCGCCAGCTTGCAAACTATCGATACTCTCAAATGTTCGATCATGATCCTATCTATCTCACGGGATTTGTTCTTGACCCAAGTATGTTCTCACTTTCTACTCGTCGAAATGCCCATTGCCGATAACTTCGTAACTTACTAGGGTACCGAGGATCTGGAATTCTTCGAGGACCAAATCCCCTAGCCATCAATAAAGTCATCATCTCCGTTACGGCCAAGACCATCACTGCAGCATCACCGGATGATCTTTCAGAGGCGCTTCTCAAAGCGGGGCAATACTTGCTCTCTCTCTTGCGAATCGAGTACGATGAACGGAAGACACCAATCGCAGGTCTCCCTGTTGAAGATGCTCTACCAAGACTCAAGGATCAGTACCGGAAATATCTCAAGGGAGTTTACCCTTTCGACATCGCTGTGCAATCATCAGATGGGCCATTTGAATGGTGGAGCAGAGTGGCCCGGGGATATGAGGCGGATGCATCACCACTTGCGGTAGGGTCTGCTTTAATTCTGCCTTTAACATCTGTTGATTTGTTTGCCAATTTCAGCAACTTGCCGTGATGATATTCTCGCTGGTTCCAAACTCCATGGCTGATGAGCGAACAGCTTCAACGTTCAACTGGTTCAATGACAACCTTCGAGCAAAACAGACCGCAGACACATTAGTTCGTATGACACAAATCCGGCAGTATTATATGTCTAAGGTGACTATCACTCACTTCAATCTATTATTGTCCATTGATTCCATTTGGCTGAATCCTCCGACTATCGCAGAAGTCTAAATCAAAGCCGCGTCAACCACCTCCAACGGTGAAGTTTCGTGATCTTGCCAAGGTGCTTGACAAAGTTGCGCCAGACTTCGTCGACGCCCAAATCGCCACAGGTGCCGGAGGTCAGGATGATTGCGAGAGCAGTGATTCAGAGGATGAGGCGGAGACGATAGATGATGAAGCAAGGGAGGCTCGCCGGGATGTGTTGGTGGCATCAGAGGTGGCTGATCTGAACTCGTTGGCGCTTCGGGATATTCTTGCGGATACCCCATTTTCTGCGAATGTCGATGTTCTGAGGGCAACTGTGAGGGCCGCGCCATCCCAAACCGCTCAGAAACGAGTTCTTACAGAATCGGATTGGAGAATGTAGCGAAAAATCAATTTTTTCTTTCTTTGTATCAAACTGGTATTAAACCTTGTATTTATGTATTAAACCATGCCGGATAATGCGGCGATGTTAAATACACGTTTAATACCATGCCGAGAGTTCAACCCCCAACTCTAGGGGACGCGTTGCGATAGATTCCACCATTCCACCTGATTGGGAGAATCCGTGGTATTGCAGCTACCTCCACTCTACCTGAAATATGTCAATAGATGTTGGGTTCATGACAGCCATGAGAGCAGGATGATTGGCGGTAATCTGGTAAGCGTCGCTTTGGTCACTCAGTGAGGGACTTGGCGTTTGATAACAAGAATGTGGTCTATCACCAGATGCAGAGGACGACAATGGTACCCTGTCAAGACAATTTGATCGTCCTTCCCCCTGGTGCCAACTGGTGAATTATTCCGAGAGCTGGAACACGTCAGATCTGACAATAGAGCAAGCCCCGGCAACAAACTGCTACTCCTGCCCAAGTACGAGACATCGTTCTCCAAAAAGTAGCAAGGTCAGGATCGATGTTAGAATATGAGAGTTGAATAAAAGGCATCTAGATTTTTTGGAGGGTGCTGGTGAGTCGTTCATGGCTTCGTCTGTTATGCGCTCGACTCATCGGAAACCTCATGGCGCTCAAGGCAAATCTGTTGTCGAGGCACTTGCCTTACTTGCCTACGTCAATCTCAAGAATGGACCAATGGCCGACGATAAGATGCCGGAAGACTGTCGGCTTCCATGTTCCCATATGCAGTCTACCTCCGAGTCGATCACGGCCAGCTATCAGGCTCGTTAACCACTCCATCGAAACTATACCGAGTGAACCCTCCGAAACGCGGAATGTCATGTGTGGTTTGGTGGGGGATCATATTTGACAGCTTATCCCAATGGACTTGCCATAGTGGCCATTATACTTGCTGGGGTCAGGTCCCAGCTGCGACCAGCTGCCATCTGTTTGGGAATTTGGCGTCTCAGTATCGAGGTATTGGGACCCAGTGGCATTGTGCGGCGGTTGACATCTATCATCATCACCGTCGTTGTTGCGAGTCCGAGCATTTAGGTATTACATGAGCTATTTGAAGTATCTTGTGAGTAATCCCTTCTACCTTTTTCCGCGTTCATGCTTCGGATGGGTTGCTGGACTCTTACTGACATTTCTTACCTTTTCTTTTGTCGCGATTAAACGGAATCGTCCATTCCTTTGTGTAGGTAGGACTTGCGAACGAGAGCTTTCATACGGAACTCCGCGAGTACGAACAGTGTCTATCCCAGGTCTTCAGAGTCTGTCGGCGTGAGTAGAGGAAGTCCCAACTCCCACGTTCTGTATGTCCTCGTCCACTTACCCCATTACCGCCTTCTTCCCGGGCTTATCTCTAACCTCTTCATTGATACGTATTCACTTTGTTCCTTGTCCACACCTTTCCCGTGTTCACGTTCCTGTCTGTCTAGTCATTGTCTCCTTTTGCTATTGTGTGGTATGTGTATGTGTGAGTGTGCCGAGTTTCGGCTTCTCGAATTCTCGATATTTCCGCCGTGTGGTTTGTATCCATTTTTTTTGTCTGTCCGTAGTGTTCATTATTGAGACTTATAGATGGTGATTTGCTTTCAGCGGGTTCAAGGTCAGCGTCCTTGGTGGTGAGGGTACTTCCAAGCTGGTGGAAGGGAAGCTCGCAAAAACGCTAGACATGATCCTCATTCGAACGTGAGTTGATATTTTGTTCTGAGAGAACTTAACCCGAATCGGAACTCCGGTCTTATTTATCATGACAAGTTCACACCAGAGTGCGAATTTCAAGTACCTGTATCAGTGCGTCTGATATCCAATCCACACAATAATTGATTGACATAGCAGTCCTATCTACGTACAACGGTGGATCATTGTAACATGTATCGAACCAAACTATCATGCCCATGTAAAATAACAAGACAACAGCAGTCACTGAAAGTTACACACTTTCGCTAACACACGAATATATATAATCTGAAACGAGTCTGAGGGGGGAGAGGAGGCGTATCCACTTGTCAGAGTCACCGCACTGCAGTGTGGAGTATTTCTGCAGGCAGAAACATGAATGGGGGAAATTTCCTTGCGTATCGTATAATGCGCTCAACGCTCCATATCTACGAATTTTGGTCTCTGTGTAAAGTCAAATCAGCCAAAGAAACTGGCAAAAACCTCTTCAAGAGGAAATACCGAATTCTAGAAGTTTCCTAGTAGAGCAACAAGCTGTCGCCGGACCACCGTGTAGAGTTTGTTCCGGGATGCCCAGTCAATTAATTTGCCCAACGCTCGTGCAAATTGAAGAGTGTATCTATCATGGTCCCAAGCAGAAAGATCTCGCCAAATGCCCACTGCCATGAGTCGACATCTTCTAGCCGCTACATAATTCTTTTGTCGGAGAGAGGTATCTGACATTTTATAAAGGGCGGCCAAAAGCGGATGTACATATTCATCGACATTCTCGGCAGCAAGCTTTTGCCAGATGCCGACTGCACCACATAGACACTCGATTGCCTCACTACAGAAGATGATCTGGGATGATGCCCAGTCAGCCATTTCTTTCGAGGCCTGTGCAAATTGAGGAGGGTGTCTATCAGAATCCAGAGCAGCGAGATTTCGCCAAATGTCAACTATCTCAAGTCGACATTTTCTGCCCGCTGGAGGATCGCGCCCTTCTAAGGCGAAATTTGACATTTTATAGAGGGCGGACAAAAGAGGAACGACATATTCATCGCCATCCTCAATAGCAAGCTTTCGCCAGATGTCGATTGCCTCACGTTGACAATCGATTGCTTCACGTAGACCATCATTTGCTGTCCCAAGGGCTCGGAGTGGCTTGGAGTTCTTGAATAGTACCCATTCAGCCACTTCTTCCAAGGCCCATGCAAATTGGATTGTGTATCTGTCAGGGTCCTGAGCAGCGAGGTTTCTCCAACCGTTTACTGCCTCAAGTCGTAATTTGGTGGCCTCCACGATATCCTGCCATACAAGGCACTCTGCAAGTCTATCCAGGGCCTTTATGAGAGGGAGGGTATATCCATGAAGGTTTTGAATAGCAAGCCTCCGCCACACGTCTACCGCCTCCCGTCGGTAGTTCGTAATAACACTCTCAGAGGAGAGAGATATGCCCATATACGACGATTTCGATGATTTGAGAAGAAACATCGAAAAATCATCAAGGGCTCTTCCAAATCGTGCGGTGTACTCCTCGAAGTCGTGCTGCGTAGCTAGTTTCCGCAGTGTATTGATTGTGTCACGATATAAAGCAACGAAGTCCTCAGGTCGTTCGAACCTAAAATGAGATACGACCATCCTCTGAAGGACATCTACGAGGTGGAGAGTAAAGGCGGGTACACCCTGGTTATCGAGCTCCCGGCATATCTTCACTGCGGCCTCCACCGTGCGATTGAAAGCGTAAGGGATATTCCAAAAGTCCTCAATGGCATCAACCATTCCATCAAGAGCTTCGAGGAGAAAGAACTGATTCTTGATCGGGTTGACAAGGGCAAGTTCCCTTTGTACCCTTAAGATCCTCTCCCATGCTTGAAAAGACTCCTTTCTCAGGCCGTTTGTGACAATGTAATCTTTGACTTGATAAAGAGAATGCAACACCAAGATTATCGAATCAGCTGGAACTTGATATGAGGAAAGGTAGGGAAATCAGGAATGTAGAGACACAAGTACCTCTGCGAAGTTTTGTCTCGACACAACAGGGTCGAGGTCCGTCACAAGACAACGTCATTGACAACCCTTTCAAAGAATGTGGAGCTTGACCCGGGATATTTTTTTGCCATTGACGTAGTCGCCGGAAAAAAAGATCGAGAATGTGACTATCCAAGGGCCAAACAACGTTTATGTGTAACGTCTTGAGCTCCCCGAACCCGCATAGGAGTGTGGCAAAACGGTCGATAGCGAACCAGTCTTGCTCCTCTCCTGAGATGTCGATACCAACAACCCGATGAGATTCGTGGACAGAACTTGACATGTGAGGACTGAGATGGAAACGGATGTATGTGGAATTGCGGAGAGAATCAATCTTGTCATTGCAGCATTCAAGGGACCCTGATTATTCAAAAAAGACTCAACGGAGATCTCATCGAAGGAAAGAATGTCACGTACATTGGCCAGTCCCTCTGTCAGTGCTTTTCCATTCCCAGCAGACTGATTGCACAACATCGTTCGGGGGATTCAAACAGAACTTCGCGAGTTCAACGATCGGAGTGACATCGCGATCGCAAAGACTTGGGTAAAGCCTGCAATGCTGTCTGTCTCTTTGGTTCAGTTTGGGTGGCAGTGCCCAGAAAAGGGGGGCGACGAAGTTCGAAGAACAGTGGGAGAGGCTGATATATGACAGCTGCCACGAAGTCGTGTCGAAAAGCGGCTTAAATTTAGCTTGGGGGCCCTTCCACGAAACATCTCGTAATATGACTGAACGAGGCGCAGGGATGGCAGCGAGGATCCTACGTAAGTCGTCCAGACATCGGAATTGAACTTGGTATAGCTGGAGATGTTGTAGTGCCTTGAAATGGGGGAGATCCGCAAGAAGGGCTTGACGAAAGGGAAATGTATCAAAGCCCATTGAGTCGTGGAGGCCGGATATGAGGAGGTCCTTGACCCGCAGCTTCATTAAGCTCAGAGGGGTGTGCAAGTAAGCCAGGGACGTGCGTTCATTTGGGGTAACATCATGGACGCTTAGCGACTGCACCACTACCTCATGACCCAATGAATGCTTCTCCTTTAGAGTCCTTTCCAGAAGTCTATAGTTTCTCCTTCCGAATATATGGATCCGGATGTAGAGAACCTTGACAACGATTTCATACCAACAACGACATGTTAACGCACATCGTGCGAGAGTTGCGGAATCCGTCCATGGGCCGTCCAGAGCCAGAGAATGGATGATCGCTTTATGAACATCGAAAGGAAGACAAGGAGGAATGGGTGGAACTTGAATACCACCAGGCAACCTGTATGTATCAACGAGATTATTCTATTTATCAGATAATTACTCCGAGAGCACGTACGTAAATTGGTTTTCCATCCCTTGCTTTACTCGATCCACACAGGAGAAGACAATGTAAGGTAGAGTCCTGAAGATCGAGGTTGACAAGAGAGAATGTACGCATCCTTAAGAACAGAATACACAGGGCAAAGGCACGGCATCCTGCGGCAGGTTAGCGCTCAATGGAAGTGTCTAGCATGTACAATCGCTCTCCGTTCGTCCGTCGTCGCTTCTGAAGGTATGATGATGCACTCTGGAACATACGATCGTGTCATCATTCCATTTCCAACACATAGTGCGACTGCAGTGCACTGTAATGTCTGCACAGCAACGAAATTGCTCGATGGCTGAGGATTTTCGGCTTCCGGGTCAACGAGCCCTGCAGTGACACATACATGTTTAGTTTAACTCAAATATTACGTACTGCGTATCGCCAAGTTGTAGCATCAGAACGAACTTTCCACCGAATTCGAGCGTTTGAACGGCCCCGATAAAGTTTGTGCTTCTATGAGGTAGAACGTTGCGATGTTCCCTGTATGTTCTAGCAGGTTGGGTTGAAGTGCGTTGTCGTTATGAATGGAGTCCGAACCGAATACCTCAGTTGGGTAAGAATGTGATACTAGAAACCACATCAATATGTTCTAGGATGAAGTTTGGAAAGATGGAATTGTGAGTCGCCCAAGTGCGAATATAGTAATGGCGAATGAGATTGCGTCTGAGTGGCAGAGATGAACAAGCATCACAACTGCGAATGTAGCCTATAGGAATCTTTCCCGCCTCCCTGGTCCTCGCCAATCCAGCACCTTCTGCTGAAACATATCCACAACTTCGAGTCTTTCCATGAATGAACCCGATCGTTTGGGATTCGTCCCGACTTTCCCACCGAACTAAAGCGCGCAGAGTGGGTGGGTCCTTTCGTCCCCGTTGTTGGATGATATCTTGGGATTGATCACCACGCTTCAGAGAACACAATACGACCATGTGTAGCTGATGCGTGGTTTGTTTCTCTTGTCGACATGGGTCGTCCTCAATAGGGCAAATGGGAAAACGTGACAGTTAAGAGAGTATAACCGTCGTGGCTCAGGTCGTTTGAGGCAAACGACAGTCTCTCCAAGCGCCAGCATACTGTAAATTTGAGTTTTACAGGTCCCGAAGCCAAGGAAGGGGCAACAACGGATATGTGGTATGACGGAGGATTGGGAGTAGGGTATGAAATGGTACGCCTGCCCACCCTTTGTGCGCTGGAGGTTGTAGGTGGGGTGTTTTAAGTGTACGCGGTGGATGAGATGATCGCCGTATGGTCCATGGATGTATGAAGGGGTGGTAGGGTGTAATCCGGCGAAACTTCTGGTTTGACTTGAACTAGGTACGAAAGTAGCTCGAAGTCGCTCACCTTCGTTGCCTCCCTTGTGATTACCCCATCTCAAAGACTCAACGCTATACCCTTTACCCCTCAGAAGAAGATCTGACCAATATGCAGGGGCAACAGCCCCTCATTGATGCCTCCCGTTCCCTCGAAAACGCACTCTGGCTGAAAATCTCCCCGTATCTCGCTTGTACGAAGCTACGAAGCAGGAAGGAGTCGTGTAGAGAAGGTGACACTGCAATGGCGGCACGAATGAATACGGCTGGGGACTCGAAGGGGTCTTTTAGCGTCGCAAAGTGCTAGGTGAATGTTTGCTGTGGGTAGCAATCCGAGGAGAAGCACGAGGACATATACGCTGGTGGACGACGGGCATATGGTGATCATGAGCAGGCTTTTGAAAGGGGTCGAGTTGGGGTAGTTTCAGCTGGAGTAGTTCTATCTTGTTCTGGATGGAGAACGAAGCAGGAGAAGAAGACTGGATCGATATTGTCAAGGCCATTGGAAAGGTGCATGCGACCTTGGGGGAGGGTGTACTTGGAAGATACTCCTACGAGGTTGGGAAGAGGGACGAGTTGTGAGGGTAGCTGATCCGAATGTGAGTAACTAGTTCCTCATGAATTTTTGACAATCCGGTGTGCTTGTCCTCTCCGCCCCTCGGACTTGTTATGTCGCATACATCGGCCTTCGGATCCACTCAAGGACAAAGGCTACGTCCCCAGGTGAAAATGGGCGAAGGGAGAGCTCAAGTCTACAGAGATTGGAAAGGATAAACGGCAGAAGGATAGACCGAGGTAACATACATACCTGAATAGATACAATGCAGCGAACTCGCGATGGACGCTCAAAATCAGGGTCGAGAAAACATCCTGAAATAATCAACGATCATTAGGCGAACCAAAAAGAAGGAACGCAAGAGGATACATGATCATGACTTGGGGGAGCATACTCGACTTCGTTCACGTTGTTCCTCCTCATGATGGATATTTTGGTTGGTTCAAGTCGGTTCGAATCCTATTGTTTGTCAGAGCGCAACCAAATTCCAATGCAATTGACGTTTCAATACATCGCTTGGTGTGCTTGAGATGCGTGGCTAGTTCCGTATCTTCGCTGTATGGTCCATGCAAAGATCGAGAACGAAGCAGTACATATTCACAACTCAGCAAGCAAGAACGTCATCGGATGAAGTTGCAAGCCTGAGGGTGTTAGCCAGTGAGAGTGTTGAACGGAAGATCGCCGTAATGCCCGAACCAATGGATGTGTGGGAATATTTTTCTTTGGGGATGATTGCATAAGCGAAAACCATTGGTTGTTCTGCTTGCCTTGGGACTCTCGTGTCCGGCCGCACACAACGCACAGGCTTCCTCCCAGTCTCCGACCGTTTCTCATTAATTGTTTGGGACCACTTGCAGGGTCTGAGACTGTCAGGTTGGTCTTTCCACGTTGTTACCCTTTGTGGTGAGGCTCGTCAAATAGACTTCTGCCTGGTCTCTGAGTTCGAGGGTTTTTCATTAGACTCAATGCGCGAGCAGGACACCAACTCGGACCGTTTTGACTAACCACGATGAAGTTGCGTCCACTTCACGGCTCGCGTCTTGGCTCGAGTACTCTCTTTCTCAGATATGCATCGTACTCGGGGACGCGTCGCCATATGGCCCACTTGACTGGGAGAATCCCTGCTACCTTCTTGCATTCCAATCAGTGTTTTATCCGCTTCCTGGAGAAAGGACTCTAGTTGCGAGACTCGGATATGCCATACTTCAGGGCGAGATGGTTGATGGTCTTTTGGTAAGTGTTGCTTTGGTCACTCGTGTAGATCTGGGATTGAATCTCAGGGTATGGTCTACAGAGGGCACGAGATGATTCAATTCTCCTATTCGATGCCGACTGGTGGTTCACTTCCCGGGCTAGATATGAAGTTGTGCAACAAGTCATTGCTCCTGCTGGCCGAGGTACGAAACGTTGTCAAATTCCTACGAGGAGCAAGGCTGGAATCAGGATTAGAGTGGGACGCAACAAAGGTTGAACGCATAGACCATTTCCAGGGTAAGTGGTCCATCGCCTCGTCTTTTGTACACTCAACTCGTCAGACATCTCATAACGCTGACGGCAAACAGGTCTTCATTCACATTGCACACATCCCACCTGCCTATGCCAAGCTCAGGAACGTATCAAAGGTCGAGGAGAAGAAGATACCGGCATATTGTCAGCTTCTGTAATCCCATATGCAATCTACGAACAAGTCGATCGAAGCCAACCATCAGGCTTGGAGGCCATTGGCCCGTTCGTCGTTATTGCCGTTGTGTGGTAGATGTAATCACCATTTTTTCGAGTCCGGGCATCTAGGTCCTCCCTAAGCAATCTGCGAACATTGGGTTTGTGAGTGTTTCCTTCGACTATATCCACATTCGTATCCCGGATGAGTTTTATTATATCTGCTGATCTTTCTCTTCTATCCTCTCCGTGGTCAAGTGGAATCGTTCATTCTATCGTGGGAGTTGGACTTGCCTGCGAAGAAGCGTGCAGGAACAGAACGAACCTCATCAACGAAGAGGAGCCTAGAGCCTCTCATACGGAAGTCAGGTAGTATGCACCGGAGTCCAGTCCGGATCTACAGAGTCGGTCCGTGTGAGGTTACGGATGAGTACTAGTCGTTGTCCTATACGTACGTCTTTTCTGCTTTTTGCATAGACCCCTTCTACCCTCGGCTTCATTTTCACTATATGCCCTATACGCACTTTTGCCACACTCACATTTCTGTCTGCTCTCTGACTACCATCTTCCTTGTGCCATTGTATCGCAGGTTTCTGCGCTTCGTTTTCCTTGGCTACATCAATTACCGTGTGCGCCCGAGATCCAAACCCCATGATTATTGATTGAGACGGTAACTTTCCATGACTGCATTTAACGAGAAGAACCAGAGGACGATCCCCCGAAGACTCCTTTCTGATCCCCATGTATATGGTCGGATGTACCGAAGCGGGCAACTGCTGCTGACTACACTGTTGTCTTGCAATTTTGTACAGAAGTTATCCTGGTCCGGGTTTGGTTTCATAGATGTAAGAATGATCTCCCTCAATACGACATGACACGCTACAGGATTCTGGATAAATACATACTGTATTCCTATGGTTTAGCTGTCATGATGCGCCAAGTGTTGTGCTTCATGTTGATTGGTGGCATGGGTTGAATCAGAAAACAAAAGTGGCGAGATTCTCGAGGATTCTTGGGAAGCAACGAGCTATCGCCAGTTGCAGTGGAGCGGGGTGTTGAGAAAGAGTATATCCTATGCTACCTAATGGCCTTGGAAGAAGACTCACTTCTCGCGACGGTGTAGAAAGCATCTTGCTGTAATGGGCTTCTTTCTCTTGTTTCTCCTTGGCGTGTTTTCAGTTCATTCTTTATTGTGCGTAGTATCTGCTATGGAGACTCATTGGCGACCGCTTGCTGAAAACATTGTAAAGGTCAGCATCATGCGGCGTCCTTAGAAGTAACTTCGGTCAAAGGAAACTCGGAGTCCCTCCCAAATCGCACAACAATTGATCGCCACAACTGCTCTAGCTTACTCTACTTGGGTAGATCATACGTTACACATTTCAAATCAAAATATCATTTCCGTACAAAGACAATAACAGTCACCAATAAGTTATGCAGTTTTGCTAACATACGAATCATCCATACGAAAATCAGAAAGGAGTCCGAGGGAGGAGGCGGGGCGTATCCACTTGTCGGAGTCTCCGCACGACGACATATTACGTTTTTGTAGACCGGATTCTGGATGGGAGCAAAGTCCTGGTGGTTTAACGTTTAACCGTCATGGTGCACCACATGCTTCATGTCGACGAAGGGCGCCCTGAGCTGAATCAGGGAAAGTTAGGTCCTCGAGGATTTTGGGAAGCAACGAGCTCCAGCCAGCGGAATCAGTATATTGAGAAAGGGGATGTGACGAATAATCTAGGGACCTGTGTAAGGGGATGGATGGTTGGGGCTGGACAGTTTTGTCGAGCGGAGTTGCTCACCTCATTGGTCGATGACACGTGTGAGGTTTGGTCTTGAAGACCTCGGTCCATTAGTCCCCAGGCCGTCTCGAGGTCGAAAGAGTATCGGTCAGGGTACCATGCAGCAAGCTGTCGCCAGATGACGACTGCTTCACGTCGATAATCCATCCATGGCCTCTTGACGAAAAGTATGTTTCAACCTCCATGTGTCGCTATTTTGTTGCGGTTTGACTTCCGTAAGCGCCTCGCGCCATTTCTTGCATTTTTCAGGCTCTTTGCTCGTACATTTACGCCGTGGACTCTAGGTTCACACATCGTCCGTCGGCCTCGTCTGACTCGCCCATCGCTTGGTCCTCTCCGGTTTGCCCCACTTCCACCTGCGCTAGGTCACTGGCATTAACCCTGTCATGCACCTCGGCGGCTCGCCGGGAGCCTTCAGGTTCCCCAAGCTCGTCGGAGAGAATGGCACTACAGGGAGCGGTAGAGTTGTCATCTACATCATGTTGATGACAGATGGCCTCCATACGGAGTTGATTCCGGGAAGCACAGGACGCCATATTTTCGAAGGCGAATGCGATGTCAGGGGAGCATTTGTTACTAGAGTCCTGAGCAGCGAACCTCTGCCAACAGTCCATTGCGTCAAGTCGACATTTGAAGGCTGCCGCATAGTCGTTATGTTGGGAAAGTGTATCGGCCATTTTGTTCAGGGAACGTGTAAGCGGAATGATGTATTTATCGACGTTTGGAGTAGCAAGGTTTCGCCAGGTATGAACCACCTCACGTCGATAATTTATGGCCTCTATGTGGAGTTGATTCTGCGAAGCCCAGTCGGCCATCTCTTCAAAGGCCTGTGCAAGGTGAAGAGAGTATTCACCAGGGTCCCGAGTAGCAAGACTTCGCCAAACGCCAACCGCCTCAAGTCGACATTTGATGGTTGGAGCGGAACCACGACGTCGCAAAAATGTATCCGCCATTTTATGGAGGGCGAGGGTATGAGGATCGACGGATTGATCAACATCGTCACTAGCAAAATTTGGCCAGATGCTGACCGCCTCACGTCGATAATTTGTGGCCTCTGTGTGGAGTTGGTTCTGGGAGGCCCAGTCGGCCGTTTCTTCCAAGATCCATGGGAGGTGAGGGGAGTATTTGTGATAGTCCTGAGCAGCAAGATTTCGCCAAACGTCCACCACCTCAAGTCGACACTTTATGGCTGTTGCGGAATCGCATTTTGCTAAAAATGTATCTGCCAATTTATGGAGGGCGAGGATAAGAGGGACGACGTATTGTTGATCATCCTGTGCAGCAAGCTTTCGCCAGATGTCGACTGCCTCGCGTCGATAATCAATGGTGTCCATGTGAGGCTGGTTCTGAGAGGCCAACTCGATGACCTCTTCCAAGGCTTGCGCAAGCCGAAGAGAGTATTGATCAGGGTCCTGCGTAGCAAGGTTTCGCCAAACGTCCACCGCCTCAAGTCGACATTTGATTGCGGCTGCAGAATCATGTTGTTGTAGAAACGTATCTGCCATTGTGCGGAGGGTGAGGATACGAGATTCTGCGTATTCATCGGCATCCTGACGGGCGAGCCTTCGCCGAATCCTGGCTGCCTCGTGTCGACAATCGATGGTCTCTACACCAAGCTGGTTTTGAGAAGCCCAGTCGACCATTTTTTCCAAGGCTTGTGCAAGGTGAAGAGAGTATCGATCAGGGTCCTGAGTGGCAAGGCTCCGCCAAATGTCCACCCCCTCGAATCGACATTTGATGGCCGCTGAAGAATTATGATGTTGTAAAAATGTATCTGCCATTGTGTGGAGGGCAAGGATTAAAGTTTTGGCATGTTCATCGGCATCCTGAGCAACGAGCTTTCGCCAGATGCTGACTGCCTCACGTCGACAACCGATGGTGTCTATGTAGAGCTGGTTCTGAGAGGCCCAGTCGACCACTTCTTCCAGGGCATGTGCGAGCCGAAGAGAGTATCGATCGGGGTCCTGAGTAGCAAGGTTTCGCCAAACGTCCACCGCCTCAAGTCGACATTTGATGGCCTCTGCGGAATCGCGATGTCGCAAAAACATATCTGCCATTTTATGGAGGGCGAGTATAAGAGTGCCGACATATCGATCAGCTTCCTGGGCAGCGAGTTTTTGCCAGATGCTGACCGCCTCACGCCGACAACCGATGGCCTCCGTCTGGAGTTGGTTTTGGGAAGCCCAGTTGGCCATTTCTTCCAAGGCGTGTGCAAAGTGAAGAAAGTATTCATCGTTGTCCTGGGCAACAAGGTTTCGCCAAACATCCACTGCTTCGTATCTCCATTTGATCGCCTCTGAGGAATCGTGATGTTGCCAAAATGTATCTGCCATTTTATGGAGAGCAAGTGAAAGAGGGCGGGCATATTGACTGGCATCCTGATCGGCAAGTTTTCGCCAGAGGCCAACTGCCTCCTGTCGGCAATCAATGGCTTCTGTGTGGAGTCGGTTGAGGGAGGCCCAGTCAGCCATTTCTTCCAGGGATTGTGCAAGGCGAAGAGAGCATTCATGGAGGTCCTGAGTGACGATATTTCGCCGAATGTCCACCGCCTCACGTCGACACTTGATGGCTGCTGCGGAATCACGATGTTGTAAATACGTATCTGCCATTTTATGGAGGGCAATAATAAGAGGATCGACGTCTTCGTTGGCATCCTGGGCAGCAAACTCTCGCCAACTGTCCACTGCCTCACGTCGATATTTCATGGTCGCTGTTAGATCGGGATGCAGGGAAAGATCATCTGCAAGCCTATCCAGGGCCTGTGCAAGAGAATGAATATCATTATTGTTCTCTTGGGCAACTAGCCTTCGCCACACGGCTACAACCTGACGTCGGTAGTAGGTGATCTCCATGGAAAGATGTGCTGAGGTAGATGAGCTGCCCATAGGGTCCCTGTCCTCCGAGCTATTCGGGATTCGGGAAAGAAGAAGGCATAGACGATCAAGGGCTTCTGTAAAACGAGGAGCGTGCTGCTCAAAGTTGTGCCAGTTGGCCAGCCTTCCCCATGTTTTTATTGCTTCACGCCCGTAATTGATGCCCTCGTCGGACCGCCCAGATCTTGAGAGATAGGCAGCCAACTTCTCGAGGTTTTCTGCGAGATGGGGAGTAAAGACCATAACGTGCGAGTTGTCAAGCTGTCGGCATATGTCCACGGCCTCTGTGGCGTGCCTGATAGCTTCATCCATGTCCCCAAAGTCCTTATTGGCATCAGCCAAGCGATCAAGTGTGTCGAGGAGGGGGGGTTGATGTTTGACTGGATTGACGAGTACAAGTTCCCTTCTGACCTTTAAAATCCCCTCCCACGCACGAATGGACTCCTCTCGAAGGCCTTTCGTGAGGAGGTCGTCTTTGATTCGACAAAGAGAATGCAACATCAAGGTTCTCGAATAAGCTGTAAATGGTTATCAAAAACGGAAGACAACACAATAATGGCGTGGACAAGAGTACCTCTGTGACCTTTCGTCTTCACGCAACAGGGTCGAGGTGCTTCATGAGACAAAGCCATTGACGATCCTTCCGAAGGGGGTAGGTTTTGATCCGCGATCTTCTTTTTCCATCTCGGTAGCTGCCGGATAACTGAATCGAGGCTGCAATTTGTCAAGGGCTCCACGAAGTTGAGATGTACCATCTCGAGCGCCTCAAAGCCGCACAGGAGTGTGTCTAAATGGTCCATATCGAACCCGGCCTGCTTTGCTATCGAGATATGGATTCCGACGACCCGATAAAATTGGTGGATGGAAATCGATGTATGAGAACTGAGATAGAAATAGATGTATGTGGGATTTTCTAGAGAATTAACCTCATCGATACAACACTCAAGGAGCCCTAGGTTGACATATAATCAATGATAACCTCATTGATAGAAATAGAAACAACATACATTGACCGGTGCCATTTCCAGTGCATCTCCATTCCCAGCAGACGGATTCCACAACATCGTCGAGCGGTTCCAATACGAGCATCGCGAGTTCCACAATCGGAGCAATGTCGCGCGTGCACAGCGCTGGGTGAAACCTGCCATCACCACATTTTCGTTCATTGGTCTCGTTCAGCACGAGTGGGATCGCCCAGAAAAAGGGGGCAATGAAATTTGAGGAACAATGGGAGAGACTGATATGCGATAACTGCCACGACGTCGTGTCGAAAAGCGGCTGAAAATCAGTTTGGGGTCCTTGCCACGAGACGCTTCGCAGCACGACTGAACGAAGGCCAGGAAATGCGGCGAGAATTCTACGTAGGTCCCCAAGTAGTCGGAATTCAACATGGAAAAACTGGAGATGTTGGACCGACTTGAAATGGGGGAGATCCGCGAGAAGGGCTCGTCGAAGAGGAAAGGTAGAATCCTTTGAGCCATAGGGGCCCGATATGAGGAGCTCTTTGACGGACAGCCTCATCGAGCTCTGTGGGGTATGCAAGTACGCCAGGGATGCACGTTCTGCCGAAGTAACGTCATGGATGCTCAACGACTGCACCCGACGAACCAGAGAATGATTCTCCTTGAAAGTTCTTTCCAAAAGTTTGAATTGCTCCCTTCCGAATATCTGGATTCGAGCGTAGAGAACCTTGACAACTACGGCATCCCAATGGCGACACGTTAATGCGCATCTTGCGAGCATCACGGCATCTGGCCATGGACCATCCAGGGCCAGAGAACGGATAACCATGTCTTGAACCTCAATAGGAAGGCGTGGAGGAAGAAGCGGGGATTGTACGTCAACAAACAGCCTATATGTATTAATGAGATTATTGCGACGGTAAAACGACGACCTTGAAAGCATGATGTCACGTACATGGTAGATTGTGTTTTCATGCCCGGTTGTACTCGAACCACGACGGATTCGATGAAGAAATGGTAGAGTCTTGAAGATGGATGTCGGGAGGATGAAAACGGAATACACAGGGGTGCAAAGTCTGGAATTGGCACAGCACCAGTACAGCAGGACCCGATCGGACATCCTCGCGTTAACGGTGATACGAAGCGGCCGTGTGGGTTTATGGTGGAACGCTCGGCGATGGATTTGAAGCGTCTGGTGCTCACAAGCTCAGTCGCTCATGTATTATCAATCTAGACCCTTGTTATGGGTTCTGGAATAGAAGGATCAAGCGCATATTCGCAAGGATTGGAGAAAAAGGAGGGGGTCTATCAGACGGGCAGGACGCATTGTTGTTCGAAGGACTTGGAGTGGGACTCCTCCAACGAGGAGGATTCGGGCATACGATCGTAGAGTTTGTCGACTGACTGGATAAGGGAGAGGCAAGGGCGTAAGGACAGGAAGGAAATGTCGCAGGCGAGCTTGAGTGATTCGGAGTCCGGACAGGCTACTGTGGTTGGTCATGATATCAGAGGAGGGAAACCCATCGGGCTAAGAGAGGGATAGTTGATGGTAACCTGCTAAGCGTTGCTTTGGTCACTTCGTGTGAACTCTGACGTTGAGAACAAGAACGTAGTCTGAAGAAAATGCAGAGGAAGACTCGACAATTCGGTCATCCTGTCAGTGCTGAGTGCTCCAAGTCCGACTTCAAGCTTTCGCGTGCTCAACCGCCTAAGTTGCTGATTGGAGATTTGCTTCAAGATCTGAGCATCATCAGATCGGACCATCAGCCACACGCGCTGAGGCTGTGCTTCGAAAGCGAGTAGCGTTCGGCTTGCGCTCCGACACGGCAAGAGTATGATAAGATCCGATTCCCGCGGGATTCCCGTTAAATGGGAGGCACATAGCTTTTGTGGAGGGTGCCGGTGAGTCCCCGTCGTTGTTGAGAGTCCGAGCATTCGGCTTGTCGACATGGGGCATCCTCAATGGGGCAAATGGGAAAACATGACGGTTGAGAGGGAATAACCGTCGTGGCTCAGGTCGTTTGAACCAAATGACAGTACCCACAGACTGTAGATTTGGGTTTTACAGGTCACTAAGCCAAGGAAGGGGCAACAGAGGATATGTGGTATGACGGAGGTGGGAGATTGGGAGTTGGGTATGAAATGGTACGCCTGCCCACCCTTTGTACGTGGGAGGTTGTAGGTTGGGTGTTTTGAGTGTACGGGGTGGATGAGGTGATTGCCGTATGGTCCATGGGTGTATGAAGGGGTGGTAGGATGTAATCCTGCGAAATTTCTAGTTTGACTTGAACTAGGTATGAAAGTAGCTCGAAGTCGCTCACCTTCGTTGCCTCCCTTGTGATAACCCCATCTCAAAGACTCAACGCTATACCCTTTACCCCTCAGAAGAAGATCCAACCAATATGCAGAGCAATGACTCCTCATTGATGCCTCCCCTTCCCTCGAACACGCACTCTGAAAGAAAGTCTCCCCGTATCTCGCTTGTACGAAGCTATGAAGCAGGAAGGAGTTGTGTAAAGAAAGTGACACTGCAATGGCGGCACGAATGAATGCAGCTGTGGATTCGAAGGGGTCCTTCAGCGTTGCAAAGTGTTAGGTGAATGTTTGCCACGCATAGCAATCCGAGGAGAAGTATGAAGGAGTGCGAGGAGTACATATACGCTGAGTACCACAAATAGAACTTGACAGGTGAGGGGTGCCAAACGAAGTATTGCCAATGTGCGATAATGGGTTGTTCTCGTTGAAGAAATGAGGGGCCGTTTATGACACCCGTTGTAACCTTGACCAACTTTCCTTCCCCGATCGGAATCTTGCCACGTGCGACTTTGTCCCTTCCTTGCCAATCGCGACACGAATGATAGACTCGGACTCGGACTTCCTCCTTGCTTTCAGATGGTTTCTATGCCCTATGAGATTCGATAACAGATAGACTTCCACCCAGTATCTGGATTTGAAAATCTCTTGTCGGGTTCAACGTGGACATATAACGGCGAATACAAGAGCTGGGTGACATAGATACATAGAGGGTTGAAGAGATAGGAGACCATAATGCTCGTGACGCCACAACTAGGATTATGAGCAGGGTATTAAGTCTTGTGAGCTACATAGATAACGATACAAGATACGTTGGGAGAATACAAAGGGATAGGGAATACAACTCTATCAGTAATCGATGCCAGGGGTGCTGGTCAATAAATGATAGCAATACAAGGGTCTGGGAAAGGACAGTAGGGCATGGCTGAACTCGGGCGGAAACCCTATCCACAAGAAGAAAGGTCGATCTTTCAATATATTGATTGAGTCATGATACCCATTTTCAAGTAGGGGGTCCTCTGCGGAACTGTTGTAATTTCCTGTATTCCGATTCTGAAGATGCAAGAACCCTCATCAGTGGTGAAATCTTCGTGTTGAAATTACTGGGTTATTGTGCTCACCGATCCAGGGATTCTTAGGTACCAGTGTACCTATCGCATTTGACAAACAGTCAAGACACGAGGTGATGTTGCCCTCGAAAGGATGCGGAGGCGCCCTCTGGGGCGATGACGACCCAGCCGAGGAAGCAGGACGTGCCCGTTGTAAGCCCATTAACCAACGCATGAGGGCGTCAGTGATGTTGGACCACAACACCTGTGAACAAAAGAGGATGTCAGGAATGATGGACAAATATATTCTATCATTCGGTCACGGGCGGCCTCCCCACTTACTCCCATAAACGGATCAACATAGCCCAGATTTCGCATGTCAACCCTCTGAAGTAAGCCAGAAGCTGTGCTGGCAGCGTTAAAAGCACGGCTCCTACTTAGATCCCGCTCTTGACGAGGGAGGTAAAGCTGAAGCGTCGCACACTGCACCAACGTATGAACGAGCAACAATGAACGAGTCTGAAGGATCAAGTCAGTTGGTGAGTCATCCCGTTGATGTGTCGCGTTGGTAGTTGGGATTGATGGCAGGGTACGTTTGAATTCATCGATCTGACGGTCAAGCGTAAAAAAGCTCTGCTGAAACCCTGCTGCATCTACAGTCATGATTCAGCTTTCCTTTTATCGGGTTTCAACTATTTGTGGAAGATGAGACTTACTCGGCATCCAGTTCTTGACGAGATCAGCCGACTTCTGGAAGAGGATAGAAGCCTTTGCCAATAAGGACAGGACAGACCGATCAGATTCGCGGACACCTTGTCCCTCCAGGAAGGTCTTCACGGTCATCATACCAGTTGCTCCAGCGGCAAAGTGGGGAACATCGCTCTGCAAAAGGATGTCAAGCCAATCGAATCTGCAAGGCGCAGGGAATCAGAAACAGCTTACCTGCTCATAATCGGACATATTTAATGGCCAAGGTACGCAGACCTCATCTTCGGGAAACCTTGATTCTAATCCTTGTGTTGTGCACCAGCGCCTTTCCAAACAAAACACGGTCCCAAAAACGCACGTTGAATTCTTTCTCCGGCTTCAATGGGATCGATAGGAGGAGGAAGACAGTATCGGCTGAGTCCACCAGCCGCAGCAGATCCTCTTTGTATTTGGGATGTGTGAATGCCCCAGGCGAGAGTCATCGAGGTAGCCGCGGTCATACGGATCTGTCCTTGCACCGACTGATTCTGGAAGAAGTGGTAGAACGCGAGAAGGACCTCTGCTTGGAGAAGCAAGATGACGTTGGACGGATCTGCCTGAGTGGAGGCAAGATATTGGGTAGCACGACTCGCGATTTGATCACCTCGACTCCTCAATCTGGCGTCTTCGATGAAGAGGGTTCCTACTACCTGCGCGGCGAAGCTCAGGGCTGGAGGCAGGGGTGCCGATCCACTGACCCTCGGATTAAGTCGCTCCACGAACCGTCCAGTGTTCAAGAAAAATCCGCAATTCTTTGCTTGTGATAGAAATCCCTGGAGCCTGGGCGATATGTATATCAGGAAAGGTGAATGCAGAATGTAGTCACGATACCTACAAGGAGGCGGAAATCTGTGCTTCGGCCTGCTTCAGGCCCCCATGCCGATCGGAGGAACTTCCACCCTGCTGGTTGTAGGGATTATGGACGGTGATCGGTTGGTTCGACTGGCCCTCCAGGGTGTGGATTTGGGCCTGCAGGTCATCCGCCCTGCGCTGAAGTACCTGGGAAGGTGACTCTCCACCATCTGTGTATTCGCACTCGACTTCTCTTGCACGAGCACATGGTCCACACATAGGCCGGACACCGTCACAGCGCTGCACAATAAACGATAAACAGAACAATCCTCTCGTGAAACGACTGGGGGCCTACCATTTTACGACTCCTACGGGGAATGTCAGCAATGGTTCTGAGGGGATAGAAGCCCAAAGTGTACCTGCATCTCAAGCAAGCTTTGCCGCGTTCGAGAGGAGGTTTCCAACTTGAAACTCTCACTGTTCCATCGTTTGAGGTTGATAAGAGATGATTACAGTCAGGCGAGAACGAAATTGAGTTGATCTTGTTTGGATGATCCTGCATATGAGCGATCTGTTCTCCGGATCTCGCATTCCACAGCTTTACCGTGCCATTTGCGGAGCCAGAAACAATAAGGTTGCCGTCCGGAGAGTACGCCACCACGTGAACAATAGAACTGTTCCCGGTGAGAATGTGGTAGCATTCCCCAGTTGATGCGTGATGAATGGAAATGGTTGAGTCATGCGATCCTGCGACCACGAAAGCGTCATCGGGTGAGAATTGAACAGAGGAAATGGCGGCTGTGTGCTGTCTGATCGTGACGAGTTCATCGCCAGTCTCGATACTCCACACTCGTGCAGTGTGATCCTCTGAACCTGTCGCAGCACAATGTCCTCTGTGAGAAACGGTCAAGGCCAAAATAGCTCCATCGTGGCCCTGCATGACTTTGTCGAGTGTACCAGTATCAACGTCCCAGATGTAGCCCACTTGATCTGCGCAAGAAATCACTTTGGAGGAATCGGGCGTGAAGACGACCGACCGCGCAATCGAATCCTGATCGAGGAGTTGGGCGTAAGGCTCTACGAGGCTCTGCATGAGATCCTGTACCATCCAAAACTTTAGCGACATATCTGTCGAAGCTGTCACCAATTTCCTCCCATCCGGAGAGAAAGCAAGACACCAAACGTCGTTACTGTGTGCAGGGAACTGTCGGTCAATTTTGCCAGACTCGATATCCCAAAAGAGAACGTTGCCATCAGAGGACCCGGATGCGAGGATTTTCGAGTCAGGAGAGAAGGTGATACACAGAACGGTTTGTGTATGACCTTGAAGCTCAATTACTGGACCCTCATGGTCTGCACTCCAGAGCCGGATGACGTCATCCTTGCAGCCAACTGCGACGAGTTTGCCATATCTTGAAACGGCGACAGCACTTGGAGATCGAAGGATTTTCCCAACTCCAGCTCCAGGAGCGATCATAGCATCGATCGAGAAGGTGACAGCTGATATCATTATGAGTGCCGATTGGATATTCAATTGTGTGGACTATAACTGACGGACCATTCTCGCAAATCAACTCAATCCGCGGCGCAAGTTCCACGAGTCTATCGTACAGATTCTTCGATGATGATTGTCCCTATTGAAAAGCTTCAGAGGATGCGATTCCGAGCAGAGCAACTTGATGTACCTGAAATAATAACTTGATGTCATCATCGCATACGCATGCAAACTCGGCTTCACTATTCTGAGAACTCTCAATGATTAGGCTTAGCTTCCAAAGCGGAGTACGCATATACTCACGTCGAAGAGGTACATGAATGCCTGGTCCAGTGGATCTTCCCACTTGGGTCAAAGATCAGATAGGCATAACGACTGATTCCGTTGGGTAGGAGACACACCTCGATCCCTTCCACGTCGCTCTCCAGATCAACGTATACAGCTTCCCCGCAGGCAGAGTCCGGCGGGGGTGGGGGGAGGCTGTGATATCCCGCAGCAGCCTTCAACTGAGGCTTAAGGAACCCGCGTCGCTTGATCCTACTATAGGATAAGAACACGGTCTGATCTTTGACACATCCGTGTGGTGTACTTGATTGTGAAAGATGTGAATCCGATACCGCGACCCTCGCAGTTTCATCCAACTCCGACGATCTTTGCAGAGGCCACCAACGATGTTGTGGGCCCATTGAATGACGAGCAGTCGTTGATATAGCACCTCCTACACCGACATACCCAGGGGCCTCCATAGTGAGCTCGATCGACCGAGTTTTTGTAGATTCTGTCCACGCAAATGCGTCCCAGGACGATGTTTTGATAAATCCACAAACAATCACCAACTCTTCGATCCGAATTATAAGTGGGATACGTTCCAGGAACCTCTGCCAGCTCAAGTAATTTGCCACGATGTACTTGGGCCATACCTTGTTGTCACGGCAAAGAACCCGGTCTCCTTGGTCATTTAGATAAAGAAGTGCACCAGTAGCTCTGGTACAAGTGAAACGTACAGCCGCAGCTTCTTGAGTAGGTCCACTACAACGATGGTCAATCACTGCCTGACATAGACGCCAGAGATGGGAACGATAAGCGTACACCGATCCTTGTACCCTCCCTTCAACGTCGACCGACTCGACCGAGCTACTTTTGTACGGCCCAGGTGCCAGATATCCAGGGATCCGCAAGATCAGTGTGGGATCATTTGGAAGAGCTTCAAAATCGTCGGGTACCCCATGATCAGGTCGTACGCCTCCACCCTCCGCGAGCATATTGAAGAGGCGCTTGAAGTTTCCAGCTGATAATGCCAGTGAGGATAGGATACATCTTATTATATAAATGCTGGCAACGCGAAGCCTTTACTCACTCTTTGTTTCGATGAATCCAACATCCCCGATTTCAACTGGACCATCGCTCTCAATGGGCTCTGGAACCCACATAGCGCGTCCGTGTCCGATACTTGTCAATTCATTGGAATAAACCGTCGGAGCGTGCTGATAGTCATAAGGTGCCATATTAATGACAAAAACAGACAAGAGATCGAACAGACGGAAAGCAGGATGAACGAGGAATTGTTGGGGCCAGTCAAGATTGAATCCTGATACCAGGAGTACATGGGTGTGAACCATCAATCCGTGGCGATTATGCGGGGAACCGTCGAGACTCAGATTCGAGCTCAAGGATATTTTGCAGACGCTGTATGCCACGATCCTCTGTTGCTTTCATCACTGAGTGCGGATCTGGGGTCGAAAATGCGGATATGGTCTACAGCAGATTTAGAGGACGACAATGAAGCGCTGACATACCATGATGTGTCTGTGGACCTTGGTCAGTGTCGGCATCGACAAAACAGCCAGGACGACAAACCAATCCAAGTCTCATGTCCACCACAAGAAGCAAGGAAGCCATCGATGTCGGAACAATCATAATTCATCGCAAGCAGTGTTTGGGATCTCCGAGAGGTTCAGTCGGCCTTGGGAAATCTTGTGTTCATTGGCATATTAAACAGCACGTTCGTATGGAAGAGGCCGTCCAAAGACCAACATGTCAAACACAAGGTCACGATAGAAGTGAATTCGAACGTCTGAAAGACGGGGTTGGCGATGGGTTGGCGGCGCGTTGCCAGAGGTTGCCAGGGCTGAAAATCAAAAAGTCTAGACCATCCCGGCCGATGCCCGAACCAATGAGCGTTTCTCTTGCATGGAAGGACAGTGGAAGGACTCGAGGAATGTGTTGTATGTCGTCCTTTGCTTGCCGATCGCAACATCCTTCAGTTTTGGGACTCGAATGCAGTCGAATGCCAAGCAGATTTCCTCCCAGTCTCTGAATCTGACGGTTGCTCATAAGATTTGACGGCCACTCACCACCTCTTTGACTGACCACGATGAACTCGCCCCCATTGTTTCACAGTCTCGCACGGGCATACGCAGGGGACGTGTTATGGCAGAGCCAACTTGATTGGGAGAAGCCGTGGTATCGGTGCTACCTTTATTCTCCCTAGAAAGAGGTCAAGAGGTGTGAGGTCTATTAATTGAATCAGGGCGGGATGGTGGATGGCGATTCGGTAAGCGTCGTTTTGGTCAATTAGTGTGGATCCGGGATTGATAATGGGGACACAGTCTTCGGCAGATGTAGAAGACGACGATGGAGTGGTGAAAAGATAATTCGATCATCCTTTGCCTGGTGCCAACTGGGAAATTGCTCCGAGAGCTGGAACACATCTGACAATGGGGCAAACCACAAGTCCTGCCGAATTGCCAGGCATCATCAATTCTCTGCGAAGCCGCAAGGCTGGGATCAAGGTTAGAAAAGAAATATCAAATGGGAGGAATATAGATTGTTTGAAGGGTGAGTGACTCGTGGCTTCGTCTGTTATGCACTCGCCTTATCAAAAACCTCTTGACCCTCAAGGCAAATCTGTTGTTGTGGATTTGCCTCACCTGCCTATGTAGAACTCAAAACGGACTCGAGGCCGAAGAGAAGAGGATTCCAAAAGACTGTTGGCTTCCATGTTCCCATCCGCAATCTACTCACGAGTCGATCGCAGCCAACCATCAGACTCATCATCCCCTTCATCGAACTACATCACATGGACTCTTCCGAAATGCCAAATATTATCTGTGGTTCGACGGAAGACCATATTGGACGACTTGAAGTAGTGGATTTGCTCTGCCCTCTGCGGTCATGTTCCCTCTGTAGCCACCTGTCATGCGATTGAAATGTGGTACCTCAATATTGAGGTAGTGGGCCTCATTGACCCGTCCTTCACGACGACCATCGTGCGGTTCATATCCTCATATCTTCACCGTTGTTGCTACAAGGCCAAGCATTTCGGTATTCCCCAGAGCTTTTTGCTACCGTTTGTGAACTTTGTGAGTATTTCCTTCTACTTTTATCCGCATTCGTGCTTCAGATGAGTTGCTGGACACTTCCTGATGTTTCTTTCTTTTTTGTGGTCATGATTAGACGGAATCGTTTATCCCTTTGTGTGGTTAGGACTTGCCTGCGAAGAAGAGCAGAGGGTAGCACATGGAGAAAATCGACAGGGGTAACGGAAAAGTACGAACCTTGTTAGCGAACGAGAGCTTTCATGCAGAGCTCATCAAATACGAACTGTGGTCTGTTCTACACCATCTTTCAGTATGCTCTTGTCTAGTACATACCTTACTCCTTTGCTCCCTCCTCTCCCGACTTCTCTCTAACGTCTTCACCCATTCGTGCGAGTCATTTTCGCTCTGTCCCTCGGACACAGTCTTCCCGCATTCACGTTCCTGCCTGTCCCCTAGTTGACATATTCCTTGTGCTATCGTGTCACTTGCTTCAGTTCTTGTATATATCAATAATCGCGGGATCCATTGCGTAGCCACATTCATTCGATAATGGCTTACTTTCTTCGAGTCCAAGGTCGGTGTTGTTGAGCTCCCATTCGGATGTGCGTTAGAATTCGTTGTCGGGGAGGACAACCCGAACGCCGGTCGTATTGATCACAACCACTTCACCCCAAAAGAATACGCCGCTGCAGCAGTACGTCCAAGATCCGGTTCGTACAACAATCGATTGACACGGCAGTCCTAGTTTCATATACATGGGTAGATCATTGTTCACACATCAAGCCGAACTACTATCATTTCCATACAGAATTACAACAGAACAGCGGTCACTGGAAGCTACATACCTTTGCAAACACATAAATCTACATATGAAGATCAGAAAAGGAGTCTTCAGGGGGGGGGGGGGTCACATTCACTCGGCAGTCACTGCACGACAACAACGCAACACGCTCCGACAGGCAGGATTCTAGATGGAAGCAAAGTCCTGATGGTTTTCGCATCATGATGGGTTCGAAGGTATCATCATCATAACGCTTGACGAATGGTATAAGGAGTTAAAAAAGTAAAAGGATCTAACAAGTCTCGAGGGCTCTTGGGGGACAACAAGCTTTCGTCAGCGCAATCAGAATGTTGGGAAAGGGGGTGTGATGAGCCATCCAGGGACCTGTGTGAGAGAATGGACGGTTGGGACTGCCAGGTTTTGTCGGGTGTCGGCTGGTTCTTGGAGACCTCGAGGTTCATCATTCTCAAGGCTGTTTTGAGGTCGAAAGAGAACCTGTTAGAGTCCTGAGCAACAAGCTTTCGCCAGATGGCGACGGCCTCGCGTCGATAATCCAAAGCCTCCGTGTGGAATTGGTTCCGGGAAGCCCAGTCGGCTGTTTCTCCATAGGCTCGTGCGAGGTGGGGGTAGTGTCTGTCAGGGTTCTGAGCAGCACAATTTCGCCAGACGTCCAATGCCTCGATTCGACATTTGAGGGCCGCTGCAGAATCACAAAGTCGAAGGTAGATTCCCGCCATTCGATTGAGGGCGAGCGCAAGAGAATTGACGCATTTATCGATATCTTCGGCTGCAAGCCTTCGCCAGATGTTGACCGCCTCGCATTGACGACCAAGGGCCTCTGTGTGGAGTTCGTTTGTAGAAGCCCAATGGGCCATTGCTTCCAAAGCCGAAGCAAGGTGTGGATAGTATACGTCAGGGTTCTGAGCAGCACGGTTTCGCCAAACGCCCACTGCCTCGATGCGATATTGGATGGCCATCCCTAAATCATGAAAGCGAACATAGCTCTCCGCAATTCCATGGAGGATGAGTGTAAGTGAATCACCATACTGATCGATATGCTCGGCGGCAAGCTTTCGCAACATTTTGACTACCTCGCGTCGACGATCAAATGCCTCTCTGTGGAGTTTGTTCCTGGACGACCATTCGACCATTTGTTCCAATTCCGAAGCAAGGCGGGGATAGTATTCATCAGGGTTCTGAGCGGCAGCATTTCGCCAAACGTCCACTGCCATATTCCGATATTTGATGGCCTCTGCGGAATCGAAAAGTCGAAGATAGATCTCCGCATTCCATGGAGGGCGAGTGAAAGGGGATCGCCATAATTCTTGATATCCTGAGCAGCAAGCTTTCTCCAGACGTTGACCGCTTCACACCGACGCTTGATGGCCTCTGCGTGGAATCCGTATGCGAAAGCCCAATCGGCCATTTTCTCCAAAGCCGAAGCAAGGAGAGGATAATATTTGGTAGGGTTCTTTGCAGCACGATTTCGCCAAACGTCCACTGCTTCAGTTCGATATTTGATGGCCGCTCCCCAATCATGAAGTCGACGATAGGAATGCGCCATTTCATGGAGGGCGAGTACAAGAGGATGGACGTATTTATCGATATCTTCGCCAGCAAGGTTTCGCCAAATCTTGACTGCCTCATGTCGACGTTTGATGGCCTCTGTGTGGAGTCTGTTCCTGGAAGCCCAATCGGCTATCTTTTCCAACGCCGAAGCAAGGTCAGGATAGCATTCGTCAGGGATCTTGACAGCACTATTTCGCCAGACGTCCACCGTCTCAATTCCACATTTGGTGGCCGCTGAGAAATCGGAAAGTCGAAGATAGGTATCCGCCATTCCATGCCAGGCACGCCTAAGAGCATTACGGTATTCGTTGATATCTTGGGCAGCAAGCTTTCGCCAGATATTGACTGCCTCACATTGACAATTCATGGCCTCTATGTGGAGTTCGTTCGCGGAAGCCCGATTGGCCATTTTTTCCAAAGCCGAAGCAAGGCGAGGATAGTATTTGTCGGAGATCTCAACAGTACTATCTCCCCAAACGTCCACTGCCTCAATTCGACATTTGACAGCTGCTGAGGACTCGCAATGTCGAAGATAGGTATCCTCCGTGCTATCGAGGGCGAGTATAGGAGGATCGACGTGTTCATCGATATCTTCAGCAGCAAGCTTTCGCCAGATGTTGACTACCTCGCATTGACGATCGAGGGCCTCTGTGTGGAGTTTGTACGCGGAAGCCCAATCGGCCATATTTTCCAAGGCCGAAGCAAGGCGAGGATAAAATTTGTCAGGGTTCACAGCAGCACGATTTCGCCAAATGTCCACTGCCTCCGTTCGACGTTTAATGGCTGCTGCGGAATCACCAAGTTGGAGATGGGAATGCGCCATTCCATGGAGGGCATGTGTAAGCGGATCGACATATGTATCGATATCTTCGGCTGCGAGCTTTCGCCAGATGTTGACCACCTCGCATCGACAATCGAGGGCCTCTGTGTGGAGTTTATTCGCAGAAGCCCAATTGGCCATTTTGTCCAAAGCCGAAGCAAGATGAGGATAATATGTATCAGGGTTCTTCGCAGCACGGTTTCGCAAATCGTCCGCTGCCTCGGCCTCAATTCGACATTTGATGGCGGCGGCGGGATCATGCAGTCGAAGATAGGTCTTCGCCATTCCATCGAGGGCATGTGTGAAAGGATCACCGTATCGGTTCATATCTTGAGCAGCAAGCTTTCGCCAGATGCTGACTGCCTCCAGTTGACGTTCGATGGTAGATGCGAAATCGGTATCCCGGGAAAGACTAATGGCAAATCTGTCCAGCGCCTGTGCGAAAGAATGATCATATTTGGCGTCTTGGGTAGCAAGCCTTCGCCACACGTCTACTGCCTCCTGTTGGCAGTTCGTAACCTCGGGCCCGTGAATAGGATTTCTCGAGACAGATACTCGAGTTTTGGAGGAAAGAGTGGACATGCGATCAAGGGCTTCTGCAAATCGAAGGGCGTGCTTCTCAAATCTGTGCCAGGTGGCGAGCTTTCGCCATGTTTTGACTCCTTCAAGATGGTACTCTATGGCCCTCATGATCCTCCCAGATCGGGAGAGATAGGTGACGAATATATCGAGCTCTTCTGCGAGGTGCAGAGTATGTGTCATAACACCGAATTTCTCGGGCACCCGGCCTATCCCTTTCGCCTCCTTGGCATGTTTCATAGCTGTTTCCGCGTTCCCAAGTTGTTTATTGGCATCGGCCATACGATCAAGGGTGTCGGGGAGGGTAGGTAGATGTTGTTCAAAATTGACGAGTCCGAGCTCCCGATGTGCCTTTAGAATCTCCCTCCACACGCAAATGGATTCCTCTACAAGGCCTTTTGTGAGAAGGCCGGATTTGACTCGATAAAGGGATGGTAGCATCAGCATCCTCAGATATGCTGAAATTTTCCATGAGAGAGTGCGCAAAAACAGGAACAATATGAACACAACTACCTTTGTGATTTCTTGTCTCGGCACAACAAGGTTTGGGTGTTTCGTGAGACAAAACCATTGGTGGTCCTTGCAAAAGGGGTAGCCTTTTGTCTGCGATCTTCTTTCCCCAGCTTGGTAATTGCTGGAAGACTGAATCGAAGCTGCTATTCGTCAAGGACTTGACAAAATTGATGTGTAGCATCTCGAGCGCCTCAAACTCGCACAGGAGCGTGTCGAGATGGGCCATATCGAACCCAGCCTGCTTCTCTATCGAGATGTGAATTCCGACGACACGACGAAATTCGTGGACAAAAGTTGATGTGTTAGAACTGAGAAGGAAACAAATGTATGCAGGGTTTGTGAGAGAATTGATCCTGTCGATACAACACTCAAGGAGCCCTGGATCAAGAGATTCTCAATGACAGCCTCGTCGACACGAATACAAAATGACGTACATTGGTCTGTGTCATTTGTGGTACGTCTCCATTCCCAGCAGATAGATTCCACAACCTCCTCTTCCTCCTCCTTTTTCTTTTTCTCCCACCGCTCAATCCAAGGCTCCGTCTCCTTCTTTGATCGTCCCAAGCAGAACATCGCCAGCTCAATAATTGGAGTGACATCGCGATCCCACAGGGTTGGGTGGAGCTTGCATCTTCGTTTATCTGTTTGATTTAATTTGGGTGGCAGGGCCCAGAAAAGAGGGGCAACGAAGTTCGAGGAACAATAGGAAAGGCTGACGTGTGATAGTTGCCGTGATGTCGTGTCGAAAAGCGGCTTGAATTCAGCTTGGGGGCCCTTCCACGAAACATTTCGTAATGCGGCTGAACGAAGGGCGGGGATGGCAGCGAAAATTCTACGTAGGTCGTCCAGAGATTGGAACTCGACTTGGTATAAGTGGAGATATTGTAGTGATTTGAAATGGAGGAGATTGGCGAGAAGGGCTCGTCGGAATGGAAAGGTAGAATCCTTTGAGCTGTGGGGGCCGGATATGAGGAGCTCCTCGATGGACAATGTCATTGAGCTCTGAGGGGAATGCAAGTACGCCAGGGATGCACGTTCTGCCGGGGTGACATCGTGGATACTTAGCATCCGCACCATACGACCCAGAGCATGGTTCTCCTTTAAAGTTCTCTCCAAAAGCTTGTAGTTTCTCCTTCCGAATACATAAATCCGACTGTACAGAACCTTGACAGCCATTTGATACCAGTTACGACATGTTAACGCGCAACGTGCGAGCGTTGCGGCATCCATCCATGGGCCATTCATAGCCAGTGAACGGATGACGATGCTTTGAAGCTCGATGGGAATGCGTGGAGGAACATACACAGATTGTACGTCAACAAGCAACCTAAATGCACCATTGAGACCATCGCAAAGAAGAGATAATCATCTGGAGAAGTCACGTACATGGTATATTGGGTTTTGATCATTTGTTGCGCTCGATCTATATATGACTAGATTTAGAAAAGGTAGAGTCTCGAAGAGTATGAGGTGGTGGAGGCGGTGGTGGTGGTAGCGGAGGAGGAGGAGGAGGGTGAAATGGGAGGATCGAATGTGCGCGTCCCCAAACACTTCAGGTACCCCCCATACCCTATCTATTAGTCAAAAGGGAACGATTGTTTGTTACATCTAAGAGATAGATGGGCATGGGCACTGTGGGCGCGCTCCAAATAGTGGGCAGACCACTGCTTGCCCAGTAGGTTTTTTAGCCTGCCCTTGTGGGCAGGAACATTATTTAGGGTTGACATCTAGGGATGACCAGAATTCAGGGATGGGCATCCCACTTATACTAGGTGCCAGGGGTCCTTCTTAGTTTTTTTTGGTAGCATTAAAAAATTATTTCTTGATAGTATAATTTTAATATAAATTAATTAAGTGATTTATAATAGTCTTGGTTATTTANATATTATTTATCAATTTTAATAATTTATTTNNCAAAAGTATTATTAAATACAGAGTANTTTTTTTATCTTGTATAAACTATNTTTAATATCTGATAGAATAGTTAAAAGTTTAGNAATAGATACAGTGAGCTTCAAAATNCTNCTAGTAATATATATANATTATCTTTAAAATTTGTCAGAGAAAATATATNTCTAGATTGATTTGTTTTGAAGATTTNAAAATAACTTATAGAANGATAGTTCAGAATATATAATGAATTTAGTAAAAAGTCATCATCTATTAAATCTTAATATTTAAATTATCAGAAAGTGACTTTAAACTCACTGAAATATCTAAAGTACTAGATACAATATCTCAGAAAAGATAATATATCTGACTATAGAATATCTATCTTTGCTTTCTGGATATCTCAAATAGTTACAATGGGATACTCTTTTTTTTAGATCCAGAATTATTCATAGAAGCATTCTGAGCTATCTATTGTGTATTATAGACTGTCTATAGTAGAATATATAGAATGGATGTGAAGAGGAGAACAAGAGTTCCAGGATATTCTGAGTTTCTAAGTAGAGTATCTGCTTGTCAAGTCCTTGCAACCACCTGAGCGGATCTGCATGGAACTATAACAGATGTGGAAAAATGTAGACAAAAGAAACTTAGTGGATGTGGTTCTAGGCTTCAGCTTAGGTGCTGTGCCACTTCAATTCCCAGTGGACCAATTTTGGAGCAGAGCGTGCAGACAAGATCTCACCAGAGGTGTAACTGAGAGATACAGAGGTTGTAGAACTTTGACAAGCTGATATAAATCTAAGTCTTGAGCAGAGAGATGGACAAGGGCATAAGCAGACAGAGGCAGACATAGTGTCAAGTAGATCTAATATTCTGAATACTGTATCTACTGCTAGTACAAGTGTTTATATACTAAGTGAAATAGCAGCAACATAAAGATGCAGAATGAGGTGGATGGACTAGAACATATAAAAGGAAATAGAGATAACATCATTATGAAAATGATAGCAGGATAAGTGAAATGAGGAGATCTAGAATAATCTGGAACTAAATGAAGTATATGAGAATAAAATCAAATGCTTCAAGGATAGATACAGAGATGTGATAACAAAAGGTATAAGTGGAAGGTGCAGAGATATGGACAGGTATAAACAAATGTAAAATGCGGAAGATGCAGATGCAGATGAGTGAAAGTACCTAAAAGTGGACCAGAGTAGAAGCAGAAAAGGATCAAAAAAGTAAATGAGTCATAGTACATGAAATGTCAAAGAAAGAATCTCTAAGTCTGAATTGGTGCATGACACTGCTAGAGAAGCCTATATAAGGACTAGAATACTAATAAAGAAGAGTATAATGAGATAAAAAAACAATTGAACAAGAATACAAGAAAGTATAACATCTAGCAGTTAGAGAGTTGCAGTGATCAGTTTAATGAGAAACTGTGACAAGGGTAACAAGGTAATGAGACAAGAAGAGTGACTAGAGATTATGAATGGTCACAAGTCTAGGAATAAGAAACAGATGAGACATGATGAGCTAAGACAAAAGGAAAATAAGGTAAAGTTATAGTGGTAGTAGTGTAGTAGTAGTTAAATAAATATTGACAAGTAAAGAAATGAGTTAGAGTTATGAGTTGGAGTTATGAGTTGTAACAATAAAGGATCATAGAGATGCTATAATAGTGAAGCTTCAATATTTTCTAATTTATTCTAATATTAATATTATAAGATCAAGTAAAATCTATCTAAAAATTAAATTAAATAATACAAAATTATCTGTATAATTAAAACCATAATTATAAATAATTTGACTAACTTAAACATCAAGTTAATTACTATCTAGTAGTCTTATGTATTATAAATTGATATAATAAATATAAATCTAGGTTATACTAGAGTATATCAGAGCTTTTAATTTACTATATTCTACAAAATAACATATATAGTAGTATCTCACTCATAAAGTTAACTACTACCCTAAGAGTAGGAAGTATAGCTATATTTTCTATAATAGAGAGAATATAATATTTTAATTGGAATTATATATCTATTATCTGTAGTAGCCAAGATAAAATCAATCAAGTATCAGCAAAGTAGTTTACTAGTTTACTAGATATTTAAGAGATAATTTATATCATTACAAGATACTATAATTATAAATATATACTGAATATTATATCATATAGCTTTCTAATACTCAAGAACTTCTATAGCTTATATTAGCCACTTTTTGAGCCTTTAACTGTAGGCAATCAGCCCAAACTCTAATGTTAGACATTTTCTATATTGTGTTCTCCTATTTTTGTATATTTTGGAGCTAGTAGAGATCGATATTATATTTGATTGAAAACTATCATTAAGCTATTAGAATAGAGTATCTATTATCTAGTGTATCAGTGATACTCTAGTTTCTGATAGATAAATTTGATTTTGAATATTGTGAATTATCAAAGAAAAACATAGCAAATGCTAGTAAGCACTTGATATATAACTTTTAAAATTTAAGTTCTTGATATTTATTCTCTTAAGAGAATCACAGATATTAAAGCTAACTATATACTTATTAATTTTTTTTATAAGTCTAAATACTAAATAGTGATACATAAGTAATCTAATTGAATATATATATAAATTGAATAATATAATTAAAAAAATCTACTCAAATTATGAGCACTAATGCGGTTTGTCCACTCGCACACCATACTATACTTGTCGCGCACACTCGGATATAACAAATTGAATTCAGGATCTTGTCTGAATGGAGGAGAATCGATCTTACGGACGCAACGTGCCTGTTGAACTTCTCCTCTCCAATGTTCGGGTTGAAACATTGAATATACTCCTGCACAGAAATCGCCACAGACATGAAGATCACACATGTCCACCATCATACCGACCGTGGTGGTCTTCTTTAATAACATCCTATGAGCTTTCACAAGAGGGCGAAGGCAATGTGAAGGCAGTCTCTTCGCCAATTGGGGTAAAGGAACATCCAGTACAATACGATTGGGAGACGGTCTTTCTGGCAAATCAGAAATCCCAACATGCGTGACGTAGTTGAGAGTCTCAGAGAGTCTACAAGCAGTTAAATCTCCAGATATAAGTGAACAAGTACTCAATTCGTCATATTCGAAGGAAGTAGTGCGTTTCACACCAGGCTGATCATATTTAGATGGCATATTTCAGTTTGTTACTGAGATTAAAACAGTGTCGATCTCAGCAATAATTCTCGTAGTTATAAGGAAGGATATTGCGACATGA
>JANAWD010000145.1:0-73172 GCA_027627245.1 Meripilus lineatus | reverse complement strand
CCACGACCGAGTAGTGCAGCGGGCCACCGTCACCCGCCCCCCTTCTCGTATCTATCTTCACCCCCACCCACCATTACCTCATACTTTGCGTACTCAACGATCCTTGGTGAACCTATCATCAAGTAATTACACTTCTAATAGTATTCTCCCTCCTGTTCCGCCTGTCCCTGCCAAGGAACGTAGACGGATAGCGAGGGTTCCTCCACCATCTCTACCCCCGTTACCACCCTTTCCTACTGATGACGACGCACTCGCAGATTACCTAGGGTCATCACGCAAAGAATCCATCTCCTCTTTGTCGTCCGCTTCCTCCAATGCTTCCAGCACCTCCGCATCTTCGCTCTTCAGTGCGGGGTCGCTCGGCAGCGCTACGTCGTCAACGACCACATTGGCGGACGAGGAATCGGCCAAGTCGCCAAAGGAGGGCCAAAGTCCGACGAGCTTGAATACGAAGGTCGCAGAGGGGTTTGGGTCGTCTCTATGGAACAGAGTCGCGAATGTGGCGGGGAGCCTCAGTATTAGTGTGAGCAAAGCGTGGGAGGCGAACGTTGCTACGTATACGGGTGAAGGTATGTTGACAAATTCCATCCCAGAGATGCCCGAGTATGATCCCACCCCTTACGTATATGCTGATCTTTCGTTTTTTCTGTTTTTCCCAACCCTTCTCCACACATGGTTGTGTGCGTGTGTGTGCGGCTTGTGTTTTTACTTGGTGGTAATTTAGTGACGCCTCCTGGCCAAGAATCAAGGCTAACTCGCGCACTCAAGTCATACCATATATCGAAAGCTCGTGCGCCTTCTGATCTCCCCGAATGGTTGTTCGAGGAGAAGGAAAGGAAGGTTCCAGGACGACTACGAGTTGTGAATCCCTCACCGGAAGATAACTCGCCAGTACCCCCTATCGTTCTTCCCACCCCTTACATCCCCGTACCAGCCGTCCCTCCATCATCACAATCAAATTCCAAGCCTTCCCGTGCGAACAGTACCCGGTCGTCACAAGCTTCCCCTTCTCCGAACAATGAGAGCCTAGCACCCTCGCAACCAATGACAAGAGTTGCACAGCGGCTTCAGCAAATGAGAGAGGGCAACACCCCAAGCACGAGTTCCACTGGAAGAGTCAGGTTTAAGGAACAGATCCACCCGAGGAGAATGGCATCGACGCCGAACTTAGGCGAGGCCGCCAAGTATGGTGGTGATCATGGCGCCGTGCCCGACATGCCCACTGGATTTGTCAAGCCGATTTCGTCACAGACGAGGACGAATGGTGATGGTCGCAGTGGTCAAGCCGCTCTTATTGTCGGATTAGGGAATAAGGTCACCTCCAATGACTTCCCGGCTGCACAGTTTCCTGCTGCGTCGCGATTGAAGGGACCGGGATTGGCCAAAGTGGATATTCGGGGACGGCGACCTGCTGCTAATGGACTCCCGACGGGTGTGAAGCCTGTGAGGATTTAAGAGTAGTTTCTGTACTATTTTCTCTGTTGCTTTGATGCCCAGCTATTTTTAGGGACACGCGAGAACTCGAGGAAATGCGGGTTCAAGTTTTCTTCCTTTTTGTGTATTACTTATTTTTGTAGAACTGTTCTTTGACTTCTCGTGTCTAAACACTTTACTTGTGATCGTCGTTGTCGATGTGCCCGACGTAGGCGTATTTTTGGAATTTGTTGCAACACGGACGTTTACCGTTGAACTGTGTAAAAATAGTGCTACCAAGCGGAAATGATCAAGAGGAGAATTGATGCTACGAGGTATTGATGAATGAAATAGAACGTAGTGAATGATTCACAACCAGCATAAATTGAATGAAGCCACCTCCTGAACTCCTGAATTCGAAAGTGTTACTGGTCTCCGTCTGGGCAGTGAGCACTGCAGCGGCCATGGAACCCCAAGTGACATTGGTTGACATCAATACCAGTTCTCGGTCGGGATAGTGAGGCATTTTCGGAGCCCGAGAGAGCGATTTAAAATCGACCTGGCAGTATAAATGCGACCTCGGCGTTGCAAGTGTGTGCTCGGAACGGTGTGTGATGAGTGCTGCTAGGGAAGGTGACATGGGTGACATCGTGGAACATATACAGGGTGCCAAAGTGCCACGGTCAAACTGAAAGGTGGGACTGCCCCCTAGAATCAAAGGCGACACCCGCATCAATATCATGATCTAAGTGTCAAGATCATTGGTGGTGTGGTGCTAAGAGATGCCGGAGAAATCGACTGTCGAGTAAGATGCGAAGAGTGCTGTTTGCGAGCACCGAGAAAGATGGATTATGATATCAAGAGGAAAACTGGGGAGGACGGAATGAAGAAGATGGCTTGTATGATAGTGTCGTGATGACAGCGGTCGTGATGGAGTGCGCCTTGGAGGGCAGAGGAAGCCATTGGCTGCCCGTCCGTTTGGGTTCCCAACAGAGTTCGTATCCCATGGATAGGCGCGGAGTAGTGGCAAGGCGGCGTGTGATTGGCTGTGGTTAATTGGTCTTTCCTAAATTGGCTCGGATATACCACTGGTTCCTGCTGGCGTCCTAGCATGTCGGGCTTTGGACCAGAGGGCTGCCATGTTGGGACACCATCCCAGGCCGGCTTCTACAGCCAACTTGGCCTGTCACATCTATTTCTCGTACAAGATCGGTTGCTGCAATAGCACACATGCGTATCCAGGGCAATTTCCATTCCACCCGATTCACCCATGACCCCATCCCTATAAACATCTTCCCCTTCTCGTTCACACATCCCATCTTTCGTGTCTCCTTTCCCCTCCCTCTTTGTCTTTCGTTCTCTTCTTTACTTTGGGTTGACCCCTCAACCTTCCCTCAAGTCACTGGGGTACTATTCTATTTATCCTATACCGATATACCATACACTAACTTATATCCTCTTCCTCTTTCATGGCATTCTATAGATCACACTCTTTGAGAGAGAAATCGACTGCAAATTTCCTCTGGGAGGCCTTCCATAGCGCATAGCCCGCTCACGCGTCCGAGACACAGTTTCTTCAAGTTTTATCACACTATATTTTTTCTACGATGGTCTACTTCGCTCCTCTCATCAGTGCAGTTGCACTTCTCTCTGGGTTCGCTTCCGCCGCCCCACGCCCACGTCCCGACAGCGCAGTCGGTGATGAAGTCGCCGTATCAGCACCAAACGGTATCATCCTTTCAGACACTGTCGAACTGGCTTCGTAAGTCGAGTCAACTCCGCCCCACAAATCAGACATCAGAGAACCTGATCCCACGCGCATTATGTCATTCCTTATATAGACAAAAGTCCGCAGAGTCTGCCGCTGCTGCTTCATCGGCCTACCCTGCCATTGTCAGCTCAAGCGTAGTAACAGCTGCGCCATATGCCCAAGTCACCGCACCGCCCTATGCTGCCAGTTCGGCCAACGTCTATACTCCACCAGCTGTATATGCATCGCCATCATCATCGGCTGCTGTCGCGTATTCGTCCCCTTCATACGGCTCGGGTTCAAGCAGCTGGGGTTCCGCTTATGACAGCTGTGTTCAACGTAAGTCCCCGCTTTTGTTCACATCCGAGACTCTCATACTGAGTAATGCGCCCTTATAGAATGTGTGGCTTCCTTCGGCGGTCTCGCTCCCTCTGCTACAGAGAAGGTGGGGACTGGGGCTACACACACAGTCATTGTTGCTCCTACCCAGGGTGTTCTGCGATATGTTCCCTTCACTGTGAACGCTACCGTCGGTGACACCGTCCACTTCGTCTGGATGGCCAACAACCACACTGTCACGAAGTCCTCTCAACTCGAGGTCTGCAACAAGACCACGACGAGCCTCTTTGCTTCTGGCACACACGACAAGGGCTTCACGTTCGATCAGGTCGTTAACGATACCAACCCCGTCTTCTTCTACTGCGCAACACCCGGTCACTGGTGAGTTTCAAAAACCACTTCTGAGATCCCGCTAGTTATTTATAATCCCCTCTCCTTTTTCTAATTCTATAAATAGTCAAAAGGGTATGTTCGGTATCATTAACGCCCCAAGCGTAACCAACAACGTCAACACATCGGTCGCTATGATGATGTCCTCTCTCACTGCCACCAACCCCACACTGGCCTCCGAGGCATCCTACGTCAACAAGATGACCGCCGGAATGGAAGCAGCAAACCTCTGGGGAGGAAACATCGACATGTCCGCCTTCCCCGACTGGTCCCACCAATACGTCGCCGAGAACGTCTTGTACGCTCGTTCATTCATGGCGCAGAACCCCGATGTCGTCATGGAGGACGGATCTATCAACCTTAACACCAATGCTCCCCTTGTCTGGCCTGGTGATCTTTCCGTTGCCGCTGCTGCCGCCGCGTCGAGTTCTGCTGCCTCGGCTGCATCAACACCTTCTGCGTCCGCTTCAGATTCACCAAGTGGAGCTTCGTCCGCTGCAGCTGGTTCAGCGACGGGTGGTGCGAAGACGAATGGTGCCACCTCCAAGGCCGTTTCGAGCACCCTGCTCATTGCAGCGACAATTGTCGGTGCATTCATCGCTCTTTAAACCAACGATCAACACGAATTCCTTAACATTCGTTTAACGATTGGTTCTTGGGATAATGGAGGTGTGTGGCAGGTCCTCGGGTGTTTGGTTCTTTCGGTTGTAAATAGATTTCTACTTTATCTCTCGACCTACCTCATCGGAACGCGGACTTTGTTGTTGTTTTGTTGAATGGACTTCTTCATATAGCCATACCCAGTAGTAGTTGCTCACCCACCTTCTCACTGACCAGACACCATCGATTGGGCAAATTTATTGTAGAGACTTCACTTGATTGACTTGAGGTGCTTCGGACACTTTCAATTCTTTTCTTTCATTCTGCCCACCCCTTTTTTGCTTTCGTACTTTGCTTTGCTCCCTTGTTTGCGATCTCTTTCGTGGTCCCAAGTGACTTTCCCCCACACCCTTTTTTCTCGTTTTTTCTCCCCCAAGCAGACACGCTTCTTTTGGCGGATGGTCTTCAGAAACTTGGGTCCTTTGGTTACTCTCATTAACTCCATATTCTCCGGACCTCTTTTTTGTATGTAGTTAGTTGAGTGTCTGAATGATCCAGCTTCGACGCCAACTTGCCTTGACTGATACCCGTGGTGCGAATCAGTCAAGGCTCCCCACGATAGTAGATACGGAAGAACGAGAACAAAGGGGTAAATTTGAACCAAGAATGAAGAAGTACAGACAGTTACATTGACATCAGTCAACGGTGGACCACATCTATCAAGAACCACAGTACAACAAGGACACAAACTAAATCACCATATCACACAGAGCTCGTTCGCCAATTAGCAACAGGCAAGCGCACATCACGATTCACGAATCAACATGAACGATAGATATCGCCCATACCTACACACACACCCTATCCCGCAAACAACTTGACTGGAAATTACTTGGTAGAGATCGACATTGACATTGGGCATCGACATTGATGCATTGATATTCTGTTAGTTGACAACGGCGTAGAGGAATCCGTCATAGCCTTTCTCGCCGACGGTAGCGATGGTGGTAGCATCGACGTCCTTATCGTCCTTGAGGTATTCCAATAATTTGCGGACACCTTTGCTGGATGGTTCGTCGTTGGAAGTATCAGCAACAAGACCTTCACGGACGACGTTGTCGACAATCTGATAATTCCAGCATCAGTAATCGCCACTAAAGAATGTTTCAAGAAGTTGGGAAGATGGATGGATGGATGGACGAAAAAATCAGGGCACAGAGGTGGCCTGAGAAAGACTCATCGAAAACACGGTAACCTGGCCATTGCGGACTTACAATTACACCACCCTTCTTGACTGTACGTTTCGCTTCGATGAAGTAAGTTAGATTATTGGGTTTATCGGCATCGACAAACGCCAGATCGAATGGTTGCTCAGGGTGGAGATTGGATAACGTTTCGACGGCATTTCCGACGATGATTTGCACCTTAGAAGATTGACCGGCTCTGATCAGGTTCTCCCTTGCGACCTACCATTTTTTTTTTACCAGATTCCGTTTTGTGGTGTTTGTTGAGTTTGGATTGAGTATATCGTGACCACCAGAGATAGTAAGCCACGATTAAAGATCAAGAAGAGACCACGCGCAGGGACGCGGCGAAGGAAAACGAAAGGATCAGTGATTCATGAAACTCGTGTATCTTATCAAGAAACTGAAGCACGTACATCTGCGTGCTTCTGGTGCAACTCGGCACTGATCAAGAGACCATCGTCCGGAAGGGCACGAGCAAGCCAAATTGTGGAGTACCTATCATGTAAAACAAGCAAGCAACAACCAAACAGAAAACGAGAAAATTACAGCGTCAGTTCACATCTCGGAAAATATGAAATCAGAGAGGGGGTTAATATGATATTCTGAACTCACCCTCCGAGCGTTCCGACCTCGAGAATCCGCTTCGCATTCACGGAACGGGCGATGAGGTTCAGCAGCTTGCCCTGAGCAGCTGTAACAGCGATACTCGGGAGCCCGCTATCGTCGCTATTCTTCTTCGCGAACTCCAGAGAGTCGTCATGGGGGATCAAGAACGAGTTATGGTACAGGTCAGAACGAGTCCACTCGTCCTGAGGACTGAGCGCAGCGGTATTGGTAGCAGCATCGGTGGTCGACATTGTGCAATTGGTTGTAAATGTTCTGGGGGCTGATACAACTGGAGGGGTGGTTCTGATGCTGTATCCATTGGAGCTGACTCCTCTTAAGTAGCAAATGGCGTACGGTGTAAACAGGGGCCGACATATTGTTAAGGACTTGAAGAGATAATTGGCAACATGACGAGTTCGTCATCCATGCTAGCCCGGCGGATACTTGGCCGAGACCATTTCGGCCACTGGTCGCATCCAACTCCCTCTAATTGCTCTCCCACGCCTCGAGTACCCCATTCACCTCCACCTTGAACCACGAATGTATTGCACTAATCGATACTGTATCTTTCTTTCATGCCTGCTCAGTCGCAATGCCGTTACACAGCATACCGCGCATATCTAGGGTCTCGTTCAAAATCCCTCGGGTGTGCGTAATTTTGCTCGCGGTCTCACTCATCCATGAGTATTTTTGACAGGGCAAAGGGCACCATTCACGAGAACATTAAACATACAATTTTCCAAGCACCCCTGAATTTCAAGCAACATTTCGTTTTTTCTAGTCTCCAATTTCTGTAACGAACTCGTTCCCTTCCACCTTGCAATTTTTTCTTCTATTACTGTTTCTTCAAACCCACACCTACGGTCGCTATCTCGCCCATCACCTCTTCTAGAACACCCACAGCCCGTTCAACTTCCTCCATAGTATTGTACAATGCACAAGGGGCGAGTCGTATCACATCCGGCTTCCTTGAATCTCCAATGACTCCTCTTGCTCCCAATCCTTCCATCACCTTTGGCATAACCGCACCATTGGATGGGAAGAACAATAACGATAATTGAGACCCCCTCGCGGCCGGATCTTTCGGGGTGATGATGGTGAAGCCAATGCCTTGGTCATTGTGACCGCAGCTGGTGTCCTTGTCCTCCAGCAATCCCGCGCGCTCAGCTGGAATCCAGAACTTGCTTCTCTCTAACAGCGCTTCCAAGTGACTCGTGAGCTTCACTGAGCGTTCACGGAGCGGTACCATTCCTCCGGCTTCGTGAAATACTTGAAGCGATCCGAGGAGAGAAACAGTGGAAAGAACAGATGGATTAGATTGTTGGAAGCCTTGCGCCCCTGGGATGGCGCTGAACCTTGACGGCATAGAAAATCGTGTGGAAGGATCGTGTCCCCACCAACCCGCATTTCTGTACGTCACGTTTTTTGAAAAAAGAAGGGACATTCAAAGGTTAAAGCTTGGTTTTTAATATCCTCGGTAGCACGGAACGAACACACACATACCGGATCGGTTCTCCAGTCCACCTTTCATGAACGAATAGTCCACCGATACCCCCAGGCCCTGAGTTTAAGTATTTGTATGTGCACCAAACTGCAAAATCGACGTTCCAATCATGCAGTGACAGGGGCACATTTCCAATAGCGTGCGCAAGGTCCCAACCGCATATACATCCCTATGGCACAGAGCGTAAGACAAGGGGTTCTAGTGGATTTCTGATCGATGATATGTTCCGCCTCACCTGCTCGTGAGCAGCTTTCGTGATTGCCTCCATTGGAAACACCTGACCAGTGTAATACTGGCAACCACTGAATATCACGAGGGCAATTTCCGATCCCCGCTGAGCAATGACATTCAGGATGTCTTCTTCTCGTAGCGTAAACTCTCCTGTTCGTGGCGATAACTCGATGATAGCATCAGATACGGTGAACCCATGAGCTTCGACTTGAGACGCAAAGGCGTACTATCATGTCGCATTCAGTCCGAGGGACAAAAAAAAAACATCCTAGGATACACGCGCCTGGTCAGAGGGGAACGCCCTAGCTTCACATAATATCTTGTAACGATCCTTCGTGGGTTTGAAAAACGTATTCATGGCCAAGTGAAGATTGGCCGTAAGGGTTCCCATGCAGGCAACCTCCGCCTCTTTCGCACCTAGGTGTTTTCAGGGTGAAAGGCCTTTAGGGACTTTTGACACATGCGGGCCCAACGAGGCTCACCAGCAATTTCGGCAAACAGGGGGTGAATAAAATCAGCAACATACATCCATGGCCGTTCATATGGGTGATCGAAATGTCCTTCTACAGCTCTAATGTAAACAATGAGATGTCGTATGTTCCCTGAACGCGAGGCGAAGAGAAAAAAAAAACCTTGTGCCCCAAACTTGCAGCTCTTCTTCAACGAGCTTCTTGGAACGCTTGGACAGCAGGCCAAGGGAGTTGCCGCAGAGATATGTACATGGGCTATCCTCTATGTGATACTCAGAGCTGAAAGCGGAAGGACGTCGAGAGACGAACGGAGATCCAAAGGCACGGCGGTTGCCTTGATGGTCCTATTTGTAGGAATCACAAACTCATCCCGTAGATTGCTGGCGATATCGTTGGAGATTAGATGCTCTGAATATCTTCCAGTAGTCATTCCTTGTCCGATAGCAAGTGTAAACGTTGGCGGATCTGGCAGGATGTTGAGTTCTCGTACCTGATTCGGCTCCCAATCCCTTCGGCCAATGAAGAACGCCTCCTTGTACTAAAATTATTCCGTGGAGGAGATTTTATTATAAGTGGGGTATCCCTAGCTTGTGGGTGTACTAGAGTTGAGCTCGCCCTGGGGCTACGTTCAACAGGAAGTGATAATTTCGTGGTCCTCGATGGAGCACGGATGGAAGAAATGGTGGCTACCGATTCCCACATTCGGAAATGACAATCTTTGTGGCGCCTACCCGATTGAGACGATCCCCGGCTTCAGAATCTGGTTTGAACCGTCCAGCACTGCCCCAAGACGTTCGCGAGGATCACAGAAGTTGTGCCTGGGGTGGTCATAGTCTAGGCTTAGCCCTTTGTTGTTCATATATCTCGTGTGAGCATACAGGCGGCCGGTTCGCGGATGCAACATTCGTCCAGCTCATATCGACCTTCCAAGGATATTCCGACTCGAACGGAGATAGGACCTCGCGCCATATTATTGTTCAGCATCACAGATGATATCAAGTCAAATTTGGGGGTGTCTTCTCGGGGATACGGTCATCATGAAGGAAATTGTCCTCATGAATTACCCACCTCAATGACCACTACCACTACCCTAAATTGCTCTGACGGAATTACGACCCAAAGATATCATCGATCTCATCCCGCTTCTTTCGTCTCCTCTCACCCTTCTTCTCCCGTTTCTGGACTTTCCCGTGTGTTGGAGGTCCGGATGCACTGGTGGTTGCTAGGAGGTCGCGTGTAACAACCTTTCGCACAACTGAAACAATTCCGAGTATATTCATTCAGTCTTGCTGGGAATTCCACACAACACAACACTATACGAACTTACCATTAAGGGGTACGGATGCTGAAGCGGTCTTTTCGGTATCAAAGTTGAGCGCAGTGTTAATGGTATCGAAGTTTTCTTCCTGAGCTCGAGATTCAGGAATAGATCTTCGCGGGATGACTTGACCAGTGTCCCCGAGGGATGGTAGTGTGGTCCCTTCAAATTCCTTTGTCTCTTGTATAAGCGACGACGAAAATGACATTGGATCGTTTTCATAAATTTGCTTTTCGCTGGGCTGATTGGAGAAAGTAGGAGTAAGTGTGCCGATCATGCACCTCGATATACTTGAAAACTCGCATCGAGCACGCCCACCACTCTGCGAAAAGCAGACACGCAAGCTTCGCACGTTTGACGTAACTCGGACAGAAGAGTATCCATACGAGAGACAATGGCACTCAAAGTGAGAATTAGTTGAAGGAATGCACCCGTCTGCATCTGCAGGTTCAATTGACTGGGATGATTCTTTCAACATCGCTGTTGTTCGCGGACAGTATGGGTAGACACACCTGTACGTTTTCATTAGAACTTCACGCATCTATAGGGTAGGGTCAGCAGGAAGAGACCTAATGAATTGAAATTGATAACTTTGTCCATGAAAAGACACCTCGTGTTGAGTCGTTCTGCGGCTTTTCGCGATGTGCTCAAATCGGGAACATGAGTCCAAGCCCCCTTCATGGCTTTGGCACTTGGTTTACGGGGTCACAACGTGATGCAGACCAAGACACCAGAAAGGACTCACTCGTTATTCCAAAACGTTTGCCTTACCGAATCCACCTCAGAATGGATATCCATTCCTTGAAGCCTCCGCCCATATCTCCTCACTTCGTCCACCCGTCGCCAGAAGATCGCAGTTCGGTGTTGGTTTTTACCTCGATAAAATAGCCTACTTAATATTTGAATCTCCAGCTGGAAGGAGCGGGAGACGGCTTGGATACGGCGATTGGCAAGTTTCAGATCCTTGAGCACCGTGTCTATCACGACGCACGCGTCTCCGTCAAGGTTGGATCTTGTGAAACAAGGAATAGATTGCATCCTGGGGGGTTTCGGAGACTCGATGTTGATCCGTTTCGGTGACGAACTCAGCCTCGCGAGGTTAAAGCTTGCGGAAGACTGAATTTGAGATATGAAGATGCCTAGTCGGCCCCGAGTCAAGCCTTGACCCGGTCAAGGACTTTTGAGTCCCGTCGGACCAACGTTGTCGTCGTGGACGAAGTGAAAGAAGTCGCGGTGGCGCACTCATAATCGAGATAAAACATGCGCGGTCCCGAACTTTCCACTTACGGTAACACCGACGATAGGCCGCGCCAGACTTTCATCCCAGGATTGTCAATTAGGCTCCAGAATTACGAAGCCGGACAACACAACGCTGGTGCTTCCTGCCTGTGGCCTTCGTTTCTACGAGCACAAGGAGGGGGCATTATACTCAGCTACACAATTAGCACACCCGTGCTACTGGGTATTTCATGGCAAGAGGCTAATTTTACATTCAGGATGATTTAATTTTGGAGATTTCGCTTCAGTCAAAAGACCGATCTCTTCTTCGTATATGATTCACGGGATCAATACTGCGCTCTTCAAGAGAGACCGTAGAATGCATCGCTCTCAAGTCGTGTTTCTGGAACTTTCATCTCTCCCACATCTCCTTCGCCTTGGGTTCAATCAATCGGCCGTGGTGACTTTCGCGGGGCATATGGTCTTAATCAGGGTTCCATTTCATCGACGATGTTTCAATGAAGTGTGGTGTATCTCGCTACAGAATACCCATGGGGCAATCTATCTTTCGGCCTCAATTCGGTTATGGACAGTCGGAATCAAGAAATCACCTGCACAAGCCCATGTTTTCATGCGTTGCAATTGTCCTTGCTAGCTGTCTATTGAACATATTATTTTGGGGTGGAGCCCCGTCTCCGAGGCTTTTACGAGAGGGCCTGATAAGTAAGACCTCCGATACACATGCGTCCACAATATATCTGCAATTCTTCGCACGGAACGACAGGAAAACAATACTCTATCCAAATTACCAGAAAATACCATGTGTCCAAACGAGCGAAAGTGTCTGTTTTAGCTTCCTTCAGGTTCTATATCACACACCCACTACACTGCTGTAATATGGGCTTGACTCGACTTCTTGTCCATCTCTGTGTACGATGTCCCATCGCTTGTACCATTGGCATCTTGATCTACATCCTTGGTGATGTTGATCGCGATGTGACGCATTGGGAGAGACCCAATAGTTGCAAGGTGCTGGTCTTGTCCCCGACCAGTTGATTGGTGACCACTTGTAGAATCGTGTGAGCGAAGAGTGATTCGAAGAGTGATCGCTGTGAAAGTGATGCCCTGGAGAAACGATGTGAGTTCTGGAAAGCTGATGGCTAACTTGATCTGAACTTACCACAAGAGGGGTTACGGGCTCCAGCATGAGATACTGGCAGTTATAGTTGGCGGCATAGAGAGCCAAGAGAACCAGTTCAACGAAAAATTGGAGTGAGGCGGACTCCACGAGAATCCACAGAACCGGTCGCAGATTGCTTTGTGAAGTGCGATACTTCGCCATTCGTTTCTCTGCGTTCCAGATACGGTACGCCATAAGTCCAGTCGTTATTGCAGACTGGACAACAGCTATTGAATAGAATGTCGTGATCCAGTTCGCCAGGCGTGGATCAAACACCGTGTCACTCGTAACCACGACGGTGTAGAGCCCACAAACAGTGTAACCAGAGACTGTTGATACGATTTGGCATTGGTAAGTTGTGCAAAAACGGCCACAAACAATGCTTACTGATGCTAACGATAAGCAGAACAATTGGAAGGACAATGATTCTCCAGTCACGGTTCCAGATGACCCATGTTCGGTAGATCTACGGGAGTGGCAAATTTCTCAGCTCGTTAGGACACAGACGAGATCGCAAATGACTTACTGCGACGGCATCACCAAACATCTCCTGGGATGCATACAATGTATCTTTGAAAACGTGATCCCAAGGTGCCAGTTCACTGAGGTAAGCGGCAGCCCCGCCAGGATCGTTGATCTTGTCGGTGTATGCTCGCACCAGCCGATAGCAGTTCATCGCTAGGACTCATCAGCTAAGTATCCGTACCAACTGTACGATCGACCCACAGATATGAAGAGTTGCGATTATAAACATTGCAGTAGCGATCCAATACATGACCTAGAGAATGATGAGACTTCGCAAGCAATGTGTGATTGCAAACCCTTACTTGGCTATGGCTGTCATGAGCTCGGCGTAGGTAGAGATGCACATAGGTTGTCGCTAGAAACAAGCATACAAAGAAACCTGGAGTACGGTCAGCACAATTTACCGCAGGGACGTCAATGAGGCAAAGCTACGCACCATATACAAGAGTCTAATATGGGGCGATGAGGTGAGAACGACGTGAGCGAAAGATATAACGGGAACTCAGTTCAACTGACCTCGAGCCATGTGGCGACCAAGTAGGTCTTGTCCCAAGGGAGCTGCGGTAGCATTGCAGGAGGCAAAGAAGAGAAATGGGTGAAGGGCAACGAGACAATTGCCTTCTTTATGAACCCGTGGTTGGACTACATTGGGCGATGGGCGGATTCACCGCAATTCAGCAAAGAAGCTGGGGTTGTTAGCGAAGCCTCCGGTGTCTGTATGCGATTCACTAGATTCTGATGGAGGGTACCCAGAATCTCATGGGTGTTACAGACGGTGGCCAATTTTCAGGCACTACGATATCGTTCAACCTGGAAGATATTACCGATGTTACCGTCCGGAGATAAGGTCTTACTACGCATTATCGCCGGTAAGCAAGTATCACTAACAAAGGCGACATTGGGATCAAAATCGGCCGTCTTTGCAGAAAAAAAGATCAGGAGAGCCACTGGGATACGCGACGCCTTGCCAAGGTGAACACCAAAAGCCTTGATTTGGTGTATTCTGAATTCCACGAGTGTGAGACAACTGGTGATCTGCCTGATGGTTCTGGGTAAATGGCGTAAGCACGGAGAGGCGAGATACCTTTGGAAGATTTTTGAATGGCTGCCGTGGAAGGAGTTGGTGAAACAACCATGAGAAGGAAGTTGATCGTCGGGGGATGTCCCTTCTTCAGGCGGACCGCGGAGACGCCCAAGAATTGATTGGCTCTGGCCAAATAGCATCTGCGATCTCCGACACAACTTCGCTTCACCGACAAACGCTGGTTATGACTTCAACGCCTGCTTCACCCCCGGTCAATAGCCCGGCCTGGGTTGAGAGCAAGTGCGAAATGTGCGTATGGTGTATAAAATCACCATACGGGTTTTCCTATACCGACCACCACGCGCGATTTCTTGACTGCTGGCAAGAGCGACCGGCCGCCATATATCTCTGACAAAAAACAGGGCAATCAGAATGTATGGCACCACGGTTACGCCGCAACAAACTAAAATGGGTTGAGGGAACATGTAGGAAGTACGGCATCACGCACAGGGCTCGGAGGTTTTCAACAATCAGCCTTCAACCTTCAGGTTTTGCCATGATTATGCACAATGTCCACCTGACTGCTTCAACGCACACATGGGAGCTCTTCAGAACCACTTCGCGTAAAATCAACATCCACATCACACGGTTGTTTTTCACGTGAAGGAAATGGGAAAGAATGTCTTGTATAAGAGTTCTATGGCACTTTAGTTACAACGAAAAATGCGAAGGTGTTTATTGATACAGCAGAGCAATCAATCATTGCCATATTGACCCAAGAGTCCCCACCGATGTGGTCATGCAGCATGAACGAATGAATAGATAATAATCTTGAGAGAGTTCTCACAAAGGCATTTCGCCTCTGGATTCAACAATGGAGCGGACACGATCATGTCGTGGGACGAGCCTGATACTGAATGGGACTGGTACGCGTCCTGACTTTCCTTCGTATTCTTCTAAAGAGATTGGTTCGCCTGGGACCTCGTGCATAGAGAATGCCCAAAGGAGACGAGAGATTGCGAGCCATAACTCGCGCTCGGCTACGACAAGGCCCGGGCAAAGTCGGCGGCTGGAAGGCAGAGGGATCAGCACCATTCCAAGAGGGGTTATTCCTCACATACCCTGCCCCAAATGTCCAGTGGTCTCTTTGCATCACGTTGCTCAACTTTGAAGAGTCTGCACAACTCAAGTTATCTCCAAGGTAACGGTCAGGGTTGAAGGTGTGACTGGCAACGAAACAGGGCGAGTGGTCGCGTCAGTCAGCGAGCGGCGGGTAAACGATGTTCAGAAAGACGTACGCATCAGGGTAGCGCCTCTCATCGTGATGCAAACTGTAGACATTCAAGATGACTGCAGTATTTTTGGGGATATACATCCCATTGTACACAAACTCATCCGTGGTGTAATGGGGAGTTGCCATCCAGAAGGGAGCATGGAAGCGGAGCACCTGGAGGGCGGTCAATGACTTAGGTCACGCGGAGAATATTGACATACCTCTTTAATAATTGCACGAATGTAGGGAAGGCGGTGTTCGTCTTCAGCACAAGGCCAATTGTCGGTCCCAATAACATTGTCCAACTCTTCGTGGGCACGTCTCTGAACTTCAGGGTGAGAAGGGAGGAGGGCTAGAAGCCATTGTATGATGCCAGCAGTCTGCGAAAATTACTCGATATAGGTTTGATCAACCAGGCGACTGGTGGGAAGCTTACCGAATGGACACCTCCCAAAGTGAACACCGCAGTCAGCATGCACATGTCTTCCCATTCGAGACCTTCTTCCTCGCGAGTCTCGAGCAAAGTCTTCGCTAAACATTCAGGGACGTTCTCGCCAGAATTGATGCGAGCTTCGACTTGGCGGAGGAAAGAACCATACAAGCCAACGAGCTCGTCGTGCAATTTGCGGCCACGGGAGAGCAAGGGAGTTGGGATCAATTGAAGAGGTGTGATGAAGTCAGGGGTGTTCGACAATGGGCCTGTCCCGGACCAAATAAATTACATGCGTCTTGACGTGGGATGAGAGGCTTACCAGTAAGGTCATTGAATTCTAAGGCAAGAGCCAGGGTCTGCTCAATGAGGGGGTCATCGGTCGACATCGTACGTGTTCCAATAGACATCGCAAGCATTACACTGCGGAGAGTATGAGAACGAGCACACGAGGATAATGAATAGAGAACCTACTTCAGAGCGAATCGAACCGACTCGTGGGTAGGCCTAATTGTCGACTTGCCTTGTCCACAAGCATGAAAATATGACCGAATAAGGATGTGAGCCTCATAGTCAATGAGACTGGTAAATGACTCGACGGCTTTGGGTGTCAAGTATTGGCCTGCAATTTTACGATGTTGCCTCCTAAGAAATATATATAAGTTAGATATATTGGTACACGAAAGAATGAGACCTACCATCGGTCATTGTAAGGAGAGGCAGTGATAGCTCGATGTCGGAGTATGTTTTGATTCTTGATGAAGTAACTCTTTCGGCTGGATACCACAGCACCATGGTTGACGAAAATATCCCGAGCAACGTGGGGGTCGGAAACAACGACGTAAAGTTGATTTCCCATCCATAAGGAGAACATAGGGCCATACTTCTTGGCCCATGCGTCCAAGGAAAGTTCTGGGAACTGACGAAGAAAGGCAAAACGAAAGAGGGGTCCAGGAGGGATTGAATGACCATGTTTGTCAACAACGTTCTTGCGAAGTAAAATGGAGAACAGAAGATAGACGACAACCCCAGCGACCAAGGTCAATGGGACATTTTGAGAAGGGATCTAAGGGTGGAACGTCAGGGGAGCAAACATGAGAGAAAAGGAGGACTCAACAGGAAAGACAACGGAAGGAGGTGAAACGAGAGGAGAAGACATGCGGCTAACCACAGAAACAGAAGATATGCAGCAGTGTCTCTTGAAGTGTAGGGGTGTGAGATGGAGTCCACGATGGAGGACGTAGTGCTCTTTAAATATCAGAGACAGCCTTCTTGGCTCATCCATAACACAGAATGGGGGCATAGGTCCAAGGGACCCCAATCCGGACCAGCCACGGCCGATGTAGAGGAATTGCCTCAATACAGAAGTGGAGGGTCTGCGGCGGAACCGGTCGTTTACTGGATTTCCCATTGCAACAATGCAGAGGATCTCGGTTGCACCCAATTTGAGGGGATCAACCTTGAGACGTGGTAACCCAAATCCTCGCGATCTTTGATTCTTTGAGCCAGGACCCAAGGCGTTTTGCTCCTCGGAATGACAGCAGCCGATTAGCTGGTAAGTGTACCGACCACGAAAGATGCGAATAAATTTCTTGATATCGTAACCCTGTCCCTGTGAAGTGGTAAGAGACAATTGTGAGTCTTGTATGGGAGTGGGAAACATAGGTCGATCACGGTAGCATTAGACGACATTGAGCCTGCGAAGTCACAGAAGAGGGTGAGTAGCACGTGTTGAGACGGAAAAACACACACCCTACCGATGCAACCCTCTCAAGGGACGCGCGCTGGGGGTAGACGGAGCTACCCTTGATTAATTTTTTCACTTCAAGAAGAGTTGTGATCGGTGCCCAGTGCAACATCGACCACAAGCGGTCCTTCATCCGTCGGGAAATCTCCGTAGAGTGAAGTGCCGCTTGAGTGGTTCAACTGGGCGGGACAACCCCTGCAAAACTCGCGCACGGTGACAATGAATTGGGGTTATCTTTCGACAATAACCCGGTGATTTCTCACGGTTATTGCACAGCAGAGGCGACGGGACTTTCGTTGCGCCCCTGCGAGGACTGGGTGCGCCATCCGGAGGTGGTTGCTAGTGATCTATCGGGTAAATGATCACATAGAGCCCGTACCTGACTCACGGGAGCCATATGTCGGATTTCCTCCGAAACAGAACAAAATCAAAGGAGATTGGGTTGTATGATAGACCGTATTTCTCCTTGAATCAAGGTCCGCGGGGGCATTCCCCCGACCCCGGGTTCCGACAGTATCCAGATCAGGTATGAGGTTGTATGCAGTTGTAACCAAAAACGCCCAGAAGGCATCAATGTTCTCCCCGTCTTGGGGAAGATATCACAGAAGAACACTGGACGTTGCACACTACTTACCACACTCAAGAAGAGGTCCCGCAAGCGAGGAGATTGGGCACCAAATCAACAGTGTCCTCTTGGCCGTAACAACTTCTAAGAAGGGATGATCTTATGGACCCAGATGCACAGGAAGACGGAGGTAGTTTACCTACGGGGGACTGCAACCATTTCCTGGTTTCAGAATAAGGACAATCTCATCAACAAGTTCAGTGATTTCTTCAATCGTCCTGATTCCACCTCTTGGGCTCCGACATACCCATACGAAGGTTTGCGGAATTTGGGAGCGTCCGACTTATGTCCACTGGTGTTTTCCTTTGCAACAAGACTGGACGGAACTAGAGTCATGTAGACCACTGGGGACCCATGAGCGAGACAATGATTGTGGGGAGCATCCCGCGAACCTACCGGCTTCGATTTCGTTTATGGTTCACTCCATGGCATCGATTATGTCGTCTGGGGGTCGACAATTCATACAGAGTTCGTAATGAGATACTTATGACGCAAACAGAGAGACTTCGTGGCAGATGGAGGTCGCGGGACAAACAAGTCGTTGAGACTTGTTTACTCATTTGATCTTCAAATTCGATGGCCGACGCGCATCAGACGCGTTCACACGCCCCAATTACCAATTTTGGACATGTTCGCCGACGGCAAGAGCATGGTGGCGTCGCCTACTCAGGCAGCTGTTACACCACAACCATCCTCTCCAATTGTCGAACAACAAGAGAATCTTCATTCGAGGCATCACTACACCATCATCCACATTCGAAGTGATCGCACGTAATATAACAAGGAGAAATTTCGTTGACAAGAACGAGGCAATTGCTAAGCAGGCTCTGAAAATCACGATCTGAACTCGACACCTCATGAGCATTGCACGATATGGCTACCCAAGGGCAGGATGCTAAATTTTTCCAGAGGGGGAAGATACAGGTGAATTGCTTGCTATGTGATTGTACCTTGCTCAACTCTGCGATTCTCAGGAGTTTCGTGCTGAACTTCAAGCGGCAGAATCCAAGGACAAGAAATATACGAAACGAAAGACCGTTCTGAAGAAGATCGTAGCCAACATCACGATGGGTAACGACAGTCCGTGCAATTTGCTCGTATCAAAGACGCGATGAAGGTTGAGTGACAGGTTTTATGGGTATCTAGTGTCTGCCCTATTCCCCGACGTGGTCTCATGCTTAGGGATCCCACTTCTCGAGATCAAGAAGAGTACGTTCCATTCGGCATTCGAGGTTGTGAGGATTGGTCCTATTGATACATACACCTAGTGGTATACTTGTTCCTTGTATACTATGGTCGATCTAGGTCGGAACAGATTCACCTAGTAATACCAAGCTTTCTCCAGGTATTTAGGACGACTTGCCCATCGCCATGACCTGATCCCCCCTTAGGACTGCAATGACAGGAATCCTCTCATCAGAGCCCTTGCGATTAGGACTATGTCTTACATCCCAATACCTGTCGTTGTCGAATCCTTAACGGAACAACTCAGACATTGCCTGAAAGACCGAGATCCATATGTTCGCAAGACGGCGGCAATATGTGTCGCCAAGCTCTATGCCGCGGATCCCCGTAAAGCAGAGAAAGGTGGTTTCGTACAAACATTGCATTCATTGTTATCCGACCCCAACGCCACGGTTGTATCAAACGCAGTGGCAGCCTTGACCGAAATCGCGGATCGCCCAGACGGCGTCGCCTTCCAATTGGATCTTGGGAAAGCCAACCGATTACTTGCTGCACTTGGAGAGAGCTCAGAGTACGTCTTTGGAACTCGGATTGCATACACGCTTACAGTGGTCCATTGTCAGATGGGGACAAATATACATCCTCGATTCTCTGCTGCGCTACGTTCCAATCAAGCACGAGGATGCTGAAATCATGGCAGACCGAGTGATAATACAACTCCAGCACGGAAATTCGGCTGTCGTTCTGACCGCTATCAAAGTGCTACTTTACCTCATGAATTACATGGAAAACCGCAAGCTCATGGATTATATTTGCAAGAAGATGGGACCACCTTTGGGTTTGTGCCACGTAAATCAGGGGCAGTCCCTAACATTACTCACCCCTTCATTCTTCTAGTCACACTTCTGTCTTCTGGCCCCGAGGTGCAATATGTGGCCTTAAGGAACATTCTACTCATCATTCAGAGGCGACCATCAGTGCTGAAGAATGACGTCAAGGTCTTCTTCTGCAAGTACAATGATCCAATTTACGTCAAACTGGCTAAACTAGAGATAATGTACCGACTCGCGCGGGAAGAGAATGCGAGAGAAGTTCTCGCCGAACTGCAAGAGTAAGTTTTCATAATTAACTGGGTTCCACGAAAACATTCTGATAGGACTTGTGTGGGATAGGTATGCCTCAGAGGTTGATATTGACTTTGTTCGGAAAGCCGTGCGATCCATTGGTCGCCTGGCGATTAAAGTTGAAAAAGCGGCGACCGAATGCATAGATGCCCTCCTAGCCCTAATAGAGACAAAAGTCTCATACGTTGTGCAAGAGGCTGTCATTGTCATCAAAGACGTGTTCCGCCGGTATCCAGGTAAATATGAAGGGATCATTCCGAAGTTATGCGAGAACCTGGACGCCCTGGAGGAACCTGAATCCAAGGCTGCAATGATCTGGATCGTTGGGCAATTCGCAGACAAGATTGATAATGCCGACGAACTTATGGATGATCTCACGTTCACTTTTCTGGAAGAGCCTGTAGAGGTATGTGAACCCGATGGCGTTTTCTTTGCCTTCATCATGGTTAACCTTTATGCCCTCCAGGTCCAGCTTGCCCTTTTGACGGCATCCGTAAAGCTGTTCATTTACAAATCACAATCGGAAACAAGTAAAGCCTTGGTTCACAAAGTTCTGAAATGGACAACGGAGGAAGTCGATAACCCTGACCTTCGAGACAGAGGTTTCATGTACTGGCGGTTGTTAGCCATCAACCCCGCCGTTGCAGGGGAGATTGTGCTCGCAGAGAAACCTGCGATCACCACCGACTCTGACAGAATGGATCGGGGCGCCTTGGATCAACTACTCTTGCACACAGGATCTCTGGGAAGCATTTACCACAAAAACCCTGAGGTGGGAACCATCTTTACCGTCATATGGAGTGAAATTGACGTTTTTCCTTCTTTGTGGAATAGACTTTCATCCGTAATGCAGTAGGAAAGGCCCTTGCTGATAGCCCTGCGCTGAACTCTCTCTCTCGCCAAGTCCTTGTCCCGATTGCGCGTCCAATGCCAGCAGCCGCAATACAAATCCCGGGACCAGGACCCCCAGAACCTCATGCCCGAGATGCATCTGCTTCCCCACTTCCTCCTGCGAAACCCTCCGAACTCGTATCTGCAGGAGGGGGGTCAAGTACGGAGTTGATCGAGCCGGCAGAATCAGCTGAAGCCGAGACGCAGGACACTCATGATACGCACGATACGACGGATGGCAATGGGGACGAGGAAGAGCCCGCTTCACCCGCCCCGGTCGCTGCTGATCCATACGCGAACTTGGATAACGCCTTCGGTAGCTATCTCGCAGATGAGCCCAGGCCACAATCAAACAACCAGTTGGCTGGACTGATTTAGCGGATGTGGAGTGGATGGAAGGTTATAGATTTCTGGTCGGGGGTACATATGTAACATGGAAATGGGTATGTCATGATTTACTTGTGTATAAGTATATTGTTTTAGCAAGTTTCATGGCAATTTGGTCATGGGTTGAAGATCGCTTTGATACCGCTCGCAAGTCCGCCTTTTGGTCGGAGGGAATTGTAGTGCTGGATTTGGGGTCATTCTGTGAGGCTGCGATCGAGAACATGTGAAATGTTGACGAACCTCCCCAAGGCCGTACATTCTGCGGTGATAACTTATGCGTACGACATTCTTGGCCTTGAGATCACCCACATTGGGACCCCCAAGAGGGTTGTGGACCACAATAGGTGGTGTACCGTGTTGAATGACATGTATTGGAACGCTGTAGGCCCTGCTCAGCGCGAGAATCTCTGGTTCCCCGCCCCATGCCGCCGTGCTCTTGATTGTGTTGCAATAATGAGCGAATTCTGCTGGACCCATCAACCCTGTGTTCGCAGTCGCTGCCAATGTATCCTCCCCTCCTATTGATGGGAGGAACGGGAGAAAGTCGTCGGGGTGTGTGTAGATATAATCTGCCGCTGCAGCACGAACAACAGCATAATTCGCACTGATTGCAGGTAGAATCCCAAGAATACTGAGTTGGTCCGCGACTGCTGAAAACAGACAGTGGCCATCGGGGTTTATCTGTTTGACTTTCGATGAGCTCCGTCTTTGATGTCATTGCTCTATTGCCTCATACCTCGAACATTGCCACGCCCAAGTCATTGCACGTCGCCTGGATTGCGTTCTCTTCATCCTCGATCTCTTTCTGGACCCTCGCATCTGCTGCAGCATCCACAGGGGCGAGTTTCTCGGCAAGCGCAGCAGCCTTGCGGGCCTATAGTCGAGACTTGTCAAATGATGCGAATCGAGGAAGAACTGGATCTTCCAACCTGTCGAGCCTGATGCCTTGACTTGCTATCTTGTTTCTTTGATTTCTCTATCTGGTCCGCAACCTGGTTCAGCTGCATCTCATTGAGGACGGTTGCCGATTCCTCCTGAACCGTTTTGTCTTTCGAATCCAGTTGTGCCATCAAGTCTTCCATAAGATCCTCGTCGTTCATCGTGGGCTCTGGAGGCGGTGGAGGGGATGTGGGGGAAAGTATTTTCTTCAGTTTCTTCCTCTTGGAGCCCGCCATGTGAGCTTCTGATGAGATTCTGTGGATTGGGAATCGACTCCTCTAAACACATTTTGTCCAAGCTGCACCGCCGTGGCTTGAATCCGGGCGCTAAACCCGATGGCAATCCTACAACAGGAAGTCCTCATCTCGGGGTGTTCCCGTTAGGTTGAAGGGGACTGTTCTCGTTGCGGAATCCAATATTCAATACTGACTACGTTTCGCACATCAAATCTGGCCAGGTTTCGACCAATGAGCCAAGTATCCTATTTTTTCTTTGCTTCACTTCCTGACCGTCGAGAGACCGGCACCGCGTGCCCCAAAAGGCAATTCAAGGCGCTCGGATCACCGCCCGGCATCCGATCCAGTATCCGGGAGGTGGTGCACACATCAAACGTCATGCTACCATGGTCGATTACTCCCTCCGCTAATGAGCACACCTTCAAGGCGACGAACTCGGACTGAGAGTGGCCCACATAGTCGCAGGAAGGTAGGTGACTGGACGATTGCAATTCGCGTCCGAGTGGGTTCACCCCTGAAGACTACTACATTAGGTTTGTTCCCGAGGGATTATTACTCTAGTCCGGGCTGACTCAAGTGCCAGGTTCCACTTGCTGACACGGACTATGAGCTCACCCCGCATTGCGGTATCGTTCATGGCTTACAGAGAAGCTACCAGCCTCTCCGGTTGGCTATTTAATTCGAGCACCATGTGGGTTTTGGGAGACCCATATCGTTCCAACCTTTAACATTATGTCTTCTCTCGACCAAAACCCTCCAAATGCTACTAATCACATTACTTCGGGCGGAACGGACTGGCTGTGGACGGTCTTCGCCCTCATGCTTGTTAGTCTGTTTGGGATGATCGGATGGTCAATGGTTGTACGTCTGTCAATCGAGCATTCCGGCGTGCGATCGGCCACTGATCTTCAACCATAGCGGCCCAGGGGCACCCGTTTCTTCCATAACATCGCCGTCATAATTCTTGCGACTGCAACCCTGGCATACTTTAGCATGGCTTCCAACTTGGGTTCCACCCCTATTACAGCTGAATTCGCGCATGGTAATCCTGGAACTCGGCAAATCTGGGTAAATACGATTCGTTCCATCTAATCTGGAGTTTTGCTCATGATTTCCCGTAGTATGTTCGATACATCCAGTGGTTCATCACCTTCCCCTTGCTGCTACTGCTCTTGCTCTTCCCCTCCGGACTCTCCTTGTCCGATATTTTGACAACGACGTTCTTCGCATGGTTTGTCGTTGTCTCGGGATTGGTCGGTGCTCTGGTCTCTAGCAGCTACAAGTGGGGTTATTATGTCTTTGGGGTGTTTGCCCTGTTTTATATTTGGTGCGTTCATTAACGGTTGGACTGTGTCACCGTGTGTCTCACACGACATTGATAGGGGAGTACTCCTTGGCGTCGGTCCGCGCACAACGTTCTCTGCAGGCGCGACCGTTCGCTCCGGGTACATCCGTGGCTCAGGATTCCTTGCCCTCATCACATTCCTCTACCCTATTGCATGGGCAGTCAGCGAAGGAGGGAATGTTATCTCTCCCAATAAGGAGATGGTATTCTATGGAATTTTGGACCTGATTTTAGGCCCAGTCTTCCTCTATTACTACCTCTTTGGATTGCGGGATATCGATTATGGAACTTATGGCATCCATTCCGGAAAGTTCAGCGACGGGCCAGCCACTGGAGAAAAGGGTCCCGCAGTTGCAGCCGCATCAAATTACCCGACGTCGGCTGCACGTACAGAGCCAGGGACTACCGCTGCAGCACCTCAGGCTGTAGGAACAGCTGCCCCCGCTGTCTAAAGTACAGTATACGTCAACCGCGTATTTTCCCCTTCATTGTTTCCCTTATTTTCAACAATAACAGCGGCCTCTGTAATATCGTAATGCCTAGCCTAATGTACAATATGTTAGAGATTTGATGAAAGAATAATGTGCAACAGTTCAGTCCGCTTGTCTCGCAGAGGCTGAATCCACACTTGTACCTCGGCCTTCAACGGGAATTCCCATCGAATGTGTGCATACCCTAATTTGGCAATCATAGTTAAAAGGGGGAGTATCTCGTCCTCAAAAAGTGGAAGCCTCCTCCACCGCCGAAACATCTGTTCGCCTCGGTTCACACCGGAACCTCAAAACTCAAATCGCGACCCTCGAGGGGCTATTTCCAAGTAACTGAGAGGAGCTTCACAAGGGTCGGGAATCCCAGATCGATCCCTCCGAGGCCGGATTCGAGCGTCCCCCTATTCTAGTAATGGAAAGATTGCTCATTCACAAACACTCCTACCCTCAAAAACTGCAATTCCGCACTGTTTTAGAAACTCGTCGCATGACCACGTTCGTCCCTCCTTGGCTAGGTCGTTCAACATGACAGTCATGCTGCTTGCAATCATCCAACTGAGCGTTCAGGCTAGTTCACATAAATCCAGGTGGAACCTTTGCCCCTCGCTATCCTCTCTTGTGGATTTCCCCCTACATTTTGACTCTTCGCAATGGCGTCCATAGTCGTTAATCCTCCCAATGCCGACAAGAATATCACTAATGGAGCAACGAATTGGCTCTGGGTAGTGTTTGGTATAATGGTGCTCAGCTTTTTGTCGATGGTTATCTGGACTTTTAATGTGCGTATTCTCGCTATCGGTCTTCGATACCTATCTCATCTCTGCTGAACCCCCTCCAGCGTCCCCGGGGTACTCGTCTGTTCCACAATATTGCTACAGTCATCTTCGCCACCGCCTCTCTCGCCTACTTCTCCATGGCCTCTGATCTTGGTGCGACTCCAGTCGAAGTTGAGTTCAGCAGAGGGAGCCCAGGGACACGGCAAATATGGGTACGTCAGGTCTTCTTCTATGTCATGATCTCTGTACTAATTCTCCCTATTCAGTATGTGAGGTACATCCAGTACTTCATCAACTTCCCGCTTTTGCTCCTCCTCCTACTACTACCGACGGGTCTCTCCCTCTCCGACGTATTAACAACTGCCTTCTTTGGTTGGGTTGTCGTCATTTCCGGCCTGGTCGGTGCTCTTATTCCGAGCTCATACAAATGGGGATTCTACGGTTTTGGAGTTGCCTCGCTCATCTACATTTGGTAAGTATCCTCACGAAGGCATTTTGTCCTACCTCGAGAGCTCATCATCGTTCTGAACACATAGGTTTATCCTCATCTTCTACGCCCCGAGATTACCCTTCCCAGCTGGCCCATCAGCTCGTACCGAAGTGAAGGCAGGCGGTATCCTCGTCGTCTTCATGACCATGCTCTACCCAGTCGCTTGGGCCTGCAGCGAAGGCGCAAACGTAATATCCCCCGCAAGAGAGATGGTCTGGTACGGGATCTTTGATCTCATCACCGGACCACTCTTCGTCTTCACATACGTCTTCGGACTCAAGAGCATCGATTTCTCTTCCTTCGGTCTCACTTCGGGCAAACTCAGCCAGGGACCTGGCGGGATGGATGCAAATTATATGCCGAATGCGGGCCCGGCGAGTGGTCCCACAGGTCCGGGCATGGTTTCTACTGCCAGAGGCCCCACCAGTACCAGCGTCGGTCCCGGGGGCAGGGCTACTCCTGTGCCTGAGACGCCGACCACTCCTGGGGCGACTGAACCTAGCCCTGCCGCTTGAGCGTGTTGTATCTGTTGTGATCAGCAGTCCGTTCATCAAAAATCCATTTCCTTCTTCTTTACCTTGTTTCCCTATTACCTTCCTTGGTATCCTTTTACGCCCCTGGTCAGATTGTAGCATACGTTCGCGTGTATTTGTACATCCTCGCTTTTCATCCTCTTTCCATGCCTCCCGAGTTTTTCCTTGTACCATCATCTATTGTATCGTAGCACGCCAATTCGATATCGCTACTTGTACATCATTGTATCTTTCGGATATATCACAAGGATCCAAGCAACCTAAGTACAACCAGACAGCGAGTAAGCAAATGATAACAGGGGAGAAAAAGCGAAAGTGAAAATATGTCTTTGGTCCCCGAATAACCTCGTTTTTTTCTAAATTCCAACTCGTCACAAACCCCAAAACAAGAAACGTTCCCACATCAGGGGTTCAGGTGGGGGATATCGTAAAGCGGTTCCATCGTGATACCTTTCCCCATCAACAACATCTCTTTCCCTAGATCGACTTCAGAGACTCTCGCTTCTGATCCTAATCAGGCGTTCCAACCATTGAGAGCCTTCCTAGCAGCTACGGGAATGGGCTTGGGGGGTTCGCCAGCATCAGCGGATAGCTTTTCAAGGAGATCCTTCGAAGCGCTCTTCATAACTTCGATATCCCTTGCTCTATCAGCCGACACGACGCCCTTTCTCCCTAGATGGCCGAGGAGACCACAGATATTGGCCCTGATTTCCACGGGTACTACGGGTGCAGGTGCTGATGTCGTAATTGAACTTGAACCACTTGAACCACCTCTGAGAACGTAGAGGAGGGTATCCAAAGCGCGGCGAGGTCCCTGTACGACGGGCGAGTCCTCGAACCCGGCAGGTGTGCCTAACAGGCCACCTGCAGAGGTGGGAGGGTGGAAAGGTCTACCCTGGTGAGCTTCGGTCGGTAGTGGGTTGAGTAGAGAATCCAAAACAAGAACACCTGCATCAAGACACCAAGTCAAAAGTCAAATTCCGAGGCGTGCGAAGATGAAAGATGACAACAAACCTCCACCAGTGTGCGCACTGAGCAATGAGAGGGCCACAACACCTTCGTTGATCAGTAGGGGATACTTTCTACTTCGTCCGATGAGTTGTGCTAGAGCAGCAGCACTCGCCGGATTTGCAACGATATCCATTGCGGCCTTCTTCCTCTCCTTCGATGTTTCGTCGGCAGAAGAGAGATCAGCAGACCACAGGGACTTGATGACATTGACAAGGACCCTTGTACCTTCGCTTTTCACAGCTACGGCATCGGAACGTTGGACGAGGGCAAGGATCTTCTTAAATGCCGTCTTGTCCGGAGGTGTCGACGAAGAGGGTAGAATAAGTTTGAATGCATTTTTCACTGTCACAAATTGGATGACAGCGTGAGTCCCTGTCACTTATTTCGGGAGCATGGAAGACTCACCATTTCCGTTACACATGTGCTTTGCGACACCTATTGATGAAACTTGCGAGGTCTCAATACTATCTGCACCAGTATCCCATACACCAGATACGGCAAGCTTCTGGAGAACGCGTGCTTTCCCTAGTATCGCACGATTTGGGGCTGCTTGTGCTAGGTGCTTCAAGAAGCCGATAATGCCGTGCTGCACCTTGAAATCAGTACTTGGTTCCAAGAGTTCAGCGAGGTCAGGTGCAAGGGATATGGGAGGATGTGCAATAGCAATGGAGTGTGATTCTACACAGTGTTAGTAATGCCAAGATGAGAACATCGAGTTCCCGCACCTTTGCGGACAAGATTTGCCAAACAGAGTGTGGCGCATATAATCAAATCATCGCGATTGCTTTCACCCATGGCCAGGGTCTTGTGTGTGCGTATCCATTGCACCATTCGGTCGACAAATTCTCCACCAGGCTTCTCTTTATCTTCCGATGTGTCATCCCAGAGAATCTCCATGCTTTTATCCTCTCCAGCGACTTCGACCACTGCTTTGACGATGGCTGCCTTGCATCTCGCAAAGGATGTTGCCTTGGCGCTATAATCAACATCCGGGGCTTCATCAGACGAGGAGCCATAGTAGGGCGGAAGGGTACCGTGTTCGATGAAATTCAACATCTCACTGAGACACGACGCTCCACCCGACTGCAGAGGAGTCTTGAAGTCTGTGACCAGAGCTAGGCGCACTTCCTCGTCGTCCATCACAAGCGCCTCCAAAAGTGCGCAGACCTCTTCAAGAACCTGAAAGTCGGCCTGAATGAGGGTTTTCTGTGAGGAGGGCGACGAGAAACGAGGCGGAGGGGAGGGGAATGGAGGCACGAAGTGATTAAACACGCGAGCAAAGAGGGGTAGTACATCTGGTGTAAATAGCTGGGGAGCTACAAGGGCGTGTGAGGTTGAAACGGGGATTGCAAGTCTGAAAAACGTACTGATCTTGGGATCTTCGTCCCGTAGTTCATATATAAGGATCCATGCCCAGGATGCAAGACCGGCACGGGTATCCCAAGCCTCGGTGATTTCAGCCTGCTCTATCTCTGAAAGCTCTGTTGTCTCGGTATCCGATTTTTCATGTAACCATGAGCCGGGTGGATAGATGGGTATGGACAATTCTAGCATAATCTCTGCTGCGTCCAACGTGACAAGTGTATTCTTGACGTCCGCTACCTACGCGTGAGGTTATAGGTTTCATACACAAGTTCGACAGAACGTACCATGGCGAATACATAAATTAATCAGGACACCAATAGAGGTCTTTATTATCCTCAGATCTTGAAGTGAGAGGGGGAGTGCTATATGTAGTTGTGGATCAACCAAGTCAGAATAACCTTCTAGAATCTCCACGACTTTCTGAGGAAACCCGGCTTCCAAAAGTGCTCCTCTGTTCTGATCTGCACCGATGAGTGGGTCAATTGTATGGGCGGGATCCGGGACTGTAAGCTTACCGTGATCTCTGCAGAGATTTGCTCCTACACGAAGAATTTCGAAAGCTGCGCGTTTTTACCTTCGATAGGAATGGCGCGGGATTCGGTGGCGCCTTTCAATAATGAGGTTAATGTCTGAGGGAGGAAAGTGTGCCCAAGTGCGGACTGCTGCTCCACTGGAATGAGAGACGGAGCAGAAGGTATCAGTGTATGGTCTATTGCCAAGGCGGGCCTTTGAACGCACCGTTTTTTTCTCGGAGTTCGTTTGCGAGCGTTTGGGCCGTACTTTCGATAACATCCCACTGCTCCTGGTTGGTATTGAGGGGTAACAGGGCGAGAAGGTCTCCTAGTTTGCTCGCATTTTGGAGAGAGCTTGCCATCAGAATCTGTGTTGGGGTGTATGGACTCGTATGTTCGATGGTGGAGGAGATGAGGAGACCGTTGTATTTGATGAAACAGACTGTCGAGTTGAAAGATCTGTGATGAGCCAACCCCGATGACCGCGACGAGATAGCCCTTTATTTCCCAGCGGACCCAATTTTTGGCGCTCAAACACAAATGTCTCTTTGCTGACTCTTGGATTCCTTTTTGGGTCGACGCCCTGGCCCCAGTGTGCCCAAGGAGCCCAAATCCCTCCAGAGACACGCCCACAACGGCCATGCTCTTGCCGTGCACCCCTCAGACATGGCTCACTGCCCAGGCGAGTGGTGCATATAGTGTCTATCATCGGCACCGACTCCAAACCCGTATATCTCGTTCCCAAGTAAAACCGTTCGACTTCTCCGAGGGACCGGAATTAACGCATGCACACTCAAATGTTGTGTTGTTCTAACTTCTGGGGTCGAAATTTTATAACGGTCACTGCGCACCTCGGATCATTCCAACACCCTCGAGGGCCAAGTCTGATGAATACGGTCATCCTAGGATGTGTACATGGGGATATTCTATATCCGATGATGCAGGGAACCGTTATTAGGGCGCCAAAGAACCACGACTTTATCGTGTCTCAGAAGAGAGATTTTACTCATTTTCTCAAGCCCAAATCCTGTGCCGCGGGCACAGTGGGCGACGTCGACTCTCAGGGACGGGCGACAAACGGGGTCGAGAAGCGCCTGTGCTGAATACTGGTTTTTTGTGTGTAAGTGCACCCACAACGAGACTTGAACTTACTGGATACTCCAAGGAAGACGACATGTTATACTGGGCAATGAGTCTGCTCTCTACCAGATATCATTATCCTGATCTCAAGAGATTATGCAAGGCTCAAAACAGGGTAAACCGAACTCCGCCTAGAGGTCTTGTCAAGATGTGAACAAGTACTGTCAGTGCGAAGTACTCACCTTACCTTGCTTACAGTGTGATACGTGACACAGTTCTTTCCACCTTTACACATGTCTTGAGGCCAAGAGGATGTTGTTCATCCAAGGCCTCATCAGCACGTTGGTAGAATGGTCTCGTTCACTTTGCAAAATATTATCCATTTCGATGCTGACAAGTACTTTATTAGGTACTCGTGTCATGTGGTATAAGCCGCTGACGTCGGGCGACATGGCTGATTGATGCTGGTATGTCGGCGACACAGCTGGCCCGATGCCCCTTGGCGTCTAACGCCGCCCTTTCCACAAACGGTAAGCGGCGGGATAGCCGAATATTTCCGGACCGGAATCACAGGCAGGCAGGTTGGGCGCACGATTATTGAAGTAATGTGGGATCCCAAGATTCCCAAAGGCTTGCCAAGGAACTGCCTTTATTCTGCCTCCGTCGTGTCATGTCTACAATTCGTGTCGAAGTAGCTCAAGGGATTGCGACAATCACCTTCAACAGGCCAAAATCTCTCAATGCCATACAGCCAGCAGGTAAGCAGCTCGGAATCACTACCGCACATAATGAACTTCCTTTGATCGATCCCTTCAGACTATGACGCTTTCTCAGAAGCCCTCAGGGAGATAGATGCACGAGATGACGTGGTGGTCACCGTATGGCAAGGTAGGTTTTGTGGAGGTCTGGTGCAGCGCTTGTTGGTCTCTAAACGAACTCGTTTTAGCAACTGGGAAATGGTTCTGCGCGTGAGTCCGATGGTATATCCATCATTCCAAGTACACTCAATTATTTGCAGTGGTACAGACGTCCATGTCGCCGCCCCTGGAGACGAGACAACGAGCATCCGTCAGATGTTTTTGAATCGTGTGGCCAGAGCTCATACCGACGTATCGCAGGCGGTGAGTTATGAGTAGCTTAATCAATAACCAGACCCATGATCAAGAAGTAGTTGTATACACACCGCAAAATTCTGGTTGCCGCCTTGAACGGACCTGTGATGGGTAAGTACCGCATTTTGTTATGTGGTTTCATAGTTTAAGTGGTGTTCCAATTCACAGGGATTGCGGCTGGTGAGGAAACGTGTTGGTTTCATGTACAGTATTGGTGTGACGTCCATGACAGCTTTCCTTGGACACTTCGACTTCATATACACACTTCCAAATGCATGGCTTTCTGTGCCGTTTACATTCTTAGGTAGGTCCAGACTCTAGGATCGTCCCGATGAATTAATCTTCATTCGTACATAGGTATCATCACGGAAGGAGGTTCAAGTGTCACATTCAGTCGGCGAAGTAAGTGGTAATTTGTCTCGTAATGGACCTACATTGAATTTTGTAGTGGGGAGCGCGAAGGCAAAGGAGGTCCTGATTTTCGGCAAGAAGATGGATGCACAGGATTTGCTTGAATGTGGATTCGTGAAGTGAGCGCGAGACTTACTCACCCTCCATTTTTCCGATCTAATCCTCGTGGACAGCAAAATTTTCCCGTCCCAGACCACGGAGTCGTTTCATGATGCTGTCCGAACACACCTTCTCTCTGAACTTGACGGCCTCGATCCTACCGCTGTTTTGACTGTGAAGAAGTTACTAGCAAACGCCGAAGCTGAAGCCAATGACCCCGACGCTGCGAATTTGCGTGAATCCTTCGCTCAGGCGGCCCGGATGGCGAGTGGGATTCCCGCGGAGCGATTTGCCAAAATCGCGAGAAAGGAGATCAAACATAAACTATGATTCTCATCGTCAGCACATATTCCATTTTGCTATCTATCAGCTGTGGGGCTCGTTAATCTGTACCATGTGGTTCAAAGGCTTGGTTATCAATGGATTTGCCATTCGCATGCGGGGTCGCTTATGAGACACCTGACCGCCATCAATCCCACCCTTTTGGTGGCGTTATTTTCCAGAGACACCTCACAAGACTGATAAACCTCTCCCTGCACCTATCAAACTCGGGTTTAATGCACGAGACCCACGGCTTTCAAGCTTCCAGCTCCACGCTTCATAGGGAAACTACGAGAAGACATCGGCGATGTCGACACTTCATCACCCCGCCACGCAATTTCCATCACATAACTGACAGATTTACATAAATTCCGAGTCTGCGTTTTGACTGCACCGATGGGTCGTCTATCCTGCAAACAAAGATGGTGCCCAGGTCTAAACCCGAGATCTCATGCACAACCCAGATGATGTGCATACACGGATCATGAGAGGTACTCGAACCGGATTTACGAAAGACCAGAAGAGATAGGGCCAGGGACGGCCAGCAACTATCAACAGACTTCTAAGCTGGGAAGCGGATAAGAAAGCGCGGATTTCTTGGCGAAGCTGTCTCACACAGCTTCTTGATGGAGCGCAGGTATATAGAAGAACGCTGGGAGCCTTCGATTTTTTTCTCCCAGGAGCCCCTCATCCTCTGAGACTTATCCCCTGAAGAATTCGCGTACTCAGGGAGAATGGACTACGAAAAGGACCCAAAACCTTCTATTACGAGCGTCGATTCAAAGGAAGTTGGATATGCTCGGGAAGAACTCGTGGACCCGGCGAAAGAGGAGACCTTGCATCGAGGACTTTCTGCACGCCAGATTTCGATGATAGCGGTGAGTAGCGTTTGCAGTCTTAGCTTACTACCTATGGTATTCATGATGGTCAACAGCTTGGTGGCGCTGTTGGTACAGGCTTGATCATTGGCTCGGGAACGGCGCTAGTGCGAGGTGGGCCTCTTGGTATTTTCTTGGGCTATTCATTTGTCGGGCTTGTCTGTTATATGGTATGTTGGATCTTCATTAACACCTTGGGGATCGACGATCTGACATGAAATAGGTCATGGTTGCTTTGGGAGAGATGAGCGCGTATCTTCCACACAAGAAAGGATTCCCCGGATACGCCACGAGATTCGTGGACCCCGCCTTTGGATTTGCTTTGGGTTGGAACTACCTCATGAAGTGAGTGTCCCAATATGCCCTTCATCGTATTATGTTGAGATCGTACGTCCAGATATCTAATTGTTACACCTAATAACATCAATGCCGCTGGAGTCGTGATTCAGTACTGGACGAGGCATGTCCATATCGCGGTCTGGATGGGTATGTGATTTTCATGCCCAGTTTCGATGCGAAGACAGTACTCATACTTTCACCTTAGTTATATTCATCGTCTTTAGTGAGTTTTCGAGCCAGCCAACTTCATCACATCGTTGATGCGAATCAATTCTAGTCTTTGTGGTCAATCTCCTTGGTGTTCGCGTATTCGGCGAACTAGAGTTCTGGTTCAGTAGTATCAAAGTGATCACCCTCATCGGTCTCCTCATCATGGGCATTGTCATCGATCTTGGTGGAAATCCAAAGCACGATCGTATTGGGTTCCGACACTGGAATCCGCCAGATGGCCCCATGGGTCACTACCTCCTCGACAAGGTTCACAACGAGCATCTTTCCATCTTCTTGGGATTCTGGAGCACCCTCACCAACGCACTCTTCGCATACATCGGGACAGAATTGATTGGTGTCACTGTTGGTGAAGCCCAAGCCCCTCGGAAGAATATCCCAATCGCCATTCGGCGAACATTCTTCCGTATCTTGGTCTTCTACATCGGTGGTGTGTTTGTCATTGGGCTTATTGTCCCCAGTACGAACCAGGTGAGTTCTCTGCAACCCGAGCCATACAATTGGATCCTCACTCTCCCCGCAGTCCCTCTTTATCGCCAACAAGTCGAAGGCTGGAGCTGCTGCATCCCCCTTCGTAGTCGGTACGTAGACGCTCTTCTCCTTGACGTGCTGTACAGCTCATATGATCCTAGCAACGACTCTTGTTGGGATCAAGATTCTCAATCATGTCATTAACGGAGCAATTTTGCTGTTCGTTCTTAGCGCTGCCAATTCTGACCTGTACATTGGGTCGCGAACCCTGTATGGTCTTGCAGCGGAGGGGAAAGCCCCCAAAATATTTGCCAAGGTCAACCGTATGGGTGTCCCGTTACCTTCGCTTATTCTCTGCACGGCGTTCTGTGGTCTGGTCTTCCTGAACGTTTCATCAAGCAGTGCTAAAGGTACGAATTTCTGACCTTCTCACCCGAAGCACACTAAATATAGTTTGACAGTGTTCACATGGTTCGTAAACCTTGTATCAACGTGAGTGATCCCATCCCGGTCATCTGCCTCCCTGTTTTGACGTCCCGCAGATTTGGCGCTATTACCTGGATGTGTATTTGTTACACCCATATGTATGTGAATTGTGTTGGATGGTATCAAGCTAAATATCTGATCGACGATGACCACAGCCGATTCATGAAAGCGATGGAAGCCCAAGGCATCCCACGTGAGACCCTTCCTTACAAGGCGCCATTCCAACCATTTGGATCATGGTTTGCGTTGATTTCCACTGGTATTATCACGATTTTCAAAGGTCAGCCACCGTTAGACACTCTCGTCATTTGGATAGATTGGATATTGACCCATTGGACAGGATATGATACGTTCATCCCTTTCACGAAAGATACGTTTGTCACGTCTTATATTGGCATACCCGTGTTCGTATTGTTCTGGGCAACATACAAGATTGTGTATCGCACCAAGCAGATCCCGTCTCCCAAAGTTGATCTAATTACTGGTAAACGGGAGATTGACGAGGAAGAGGAACAATTCAACCGGGAGCAAGAGATGAAAGGGCCACGCACAAGACTACAAAGATTCTTTGATTCCTTGTGACAGCGCCCGCCCTTTGTCAACGTCCCGACATCGCGCTCGGGATTCTCCTATTTTGTTGTCGTGTACTATATTTACCATTTTTGTAAAGGTGTCCACGTGGGAATGACGTTGTTCCCCTCATGTGTCATTATGAGATCGTAATCCATATTCCTTATTTGCCAAGTTGTTCACGACGTTCCAAAGCAGCCTTTCCTCGTTTGTGCAGACGTTCTCAAACGTTTCTCAGACCGTGCAGAATCACTTCCCGATGTAGGAAATTCCTGCTGACGGATGCATCGATTGGTAAAATGCATTTTGGATATATATGACTAGGTAGGTAGCATACGGGCTTGTTCTAGCGGATTCTCCAAGCCCCCGATTCATGTATAAAAGGGGTCCGATTGTTGCGACTGCTATCTTCACCATCCTCTTTGGCATCATCATTCATCACAACTTCTCTAAGCTCCACGAGCACCTAAACTCAATACTCTCAACTTCATCCAGTATTCCCGACAACACCAGTTCTCCTGAAATGGCTCTTTCGTCTGTCTCTCGAAGTGTCGTCAAGAAGGTGTTAGCCGTCGAAACCCCTGAGGTATGGAACCCGTATTCGAGAGAATCTGTTCGAGATAATGATGTGTGGACAATGTAGGGTGCTGGGGCACTTGTTCGACGATCTATTGGAACCATGCAACTCCGGAATCTGACCCCATTCCTCATGTTGGATCATTTCCACGTCTCCAAAGGAGCTGTAAGTCCACTCACATAGAAGTTGCTCCATTATCTATACCGTCGTTCTAACAATATCGATTCTCAGGGATTCCCGGATCACCCTCATCGTGGTCAGGCCACAGTCACATACATGCTTGAAGGGTAGGCGACGATCAGTCCAGAGCCACTCCCTTTGTTCTCACATCTCGTGTTGTAGGACGAGTCAACATGAAGACTCTGCCGGCCACAAAGGCACTATCGAGCAAGGTGGTGTACAATGGATGTGTGCAGGACGTGGAAGTAAGTGCTTGTCAACGTCAAGTTATTCTGGTATTAATCTCTGGGTGTGTCAGTTATCCATGCCGAGATGCCCGTCCATGCAGAGGGGCGTCCTGACCCTCGAGGCCTCCAATTGTGGGTCGACCTACCCAAGGAATATAAAATGGTGGAACCATCCTACCAAGAATTAGGACCGGAAGGGTGTGTATTGTTTCCATGGATTTAGTGCACAATCTCACTTCGCACTTTTCTCAGAATTCCAACGGCCTTTCCAGAGGGCCCTGAAGGTCCAGTACGCATCAAGGTGATCAGTGGCAAGAGCTACGGTGTGGAATCCCCTGTACGCCCTTTGGGAGGCTGCTGGTACTTCCATGTTACCTTTGACAAGAGAGGTTCCTCGATATTCCAAGATATCCGTATGTGGGCACATACATCCCTCTGAACCTATCCTGACGATACCTTGTGTAGCTGCTGGATGGACCTCCTTTATCTATAGTGAGGATTATCTCTCGGTCAATTGATCGCTCTATGCTGATCCATTATTCTCTAGGTTGGAAAGGAGCTCTTACGGTTGGCCCAGAAACCGTCCCTCACAAGGCGTTCCACACGCTCGTGCTCTCCGCACAAGAGGGCGAGACTGGTGTCAAGATTACTGCTACTGAAGACGACACCCAGTTTGTCCTTGTATGTGCTCGCTCTGAATCTATATGGCTACATTCTAACACAGCTTGATCACTCAGATTGCGGGCGAACCCCTTGATCAACCCGTCTTTCAGTATGGCCCATTTGTCATGCTTGACCAACAGGGAATACAACGGACCTTGATGGATTGTGAGTATTTAATCTCGAAAATGGTCCAGAGTCCGTAATCTAACATCCACTTTCATAGACCGCATGGGAGTCAACGGGTTCGAGAAGGCTCACACTTGGAAGAGTGAGATTGGCAACCGGCGCTGAGCAACGCGAAGGATGTCATAGACGCGACACGAGTTTTTTAGTGTACAACACAAAGACAATCTAATGCAGGATGTAATGTAGTGTGATCGCTCTAAATTTTCCGTTTCCTGGATATGCGGTGCTCTCCGTCGCTTTCTACTTCTGCGTCCTCCATTTTGTCCCACACATCGTCGTCCTGATCACCATCACCCTCCAACGATGCATGGGTAGTCTCGAGGGGTTCCTCCGCTTGTTCCAGTACGACAACAGTTGGCGCGACTTTCATGTATAGCTTATCCAACACTTGTCCTTTATTTTCCTGTTGGTCCGCTGGCTGCTTTGGTGGAGGAAACGTGCTATGTAGCCGCAAGAAGCGATCTTGTGAAGCAGTAGCCAGAAAAGAGGGAGAAGGGGCAACAGAACTGATAGCACCAGACAACCCTGATATGCAGGATTCAGAATTGAAAAGCAGGAGCGAGGTTGTGAGGACATACCCTTGTATGAGAATGAGACTTTGCCATTCCGTAGATCAAGAGCGAATAAGTTGCAACCCTTGTCCGATACGAATGCCTCACTATCGAGGCGATGTTAGCACGAGATTGAGGTAAACTCAATCGATGAACTCACTTTTCAGAACAGCCTTTCTCGACGACACCAACACCCCCTGCCTTAGCTATCCCAACCCAATTCGCGACAGGCCGACGCGCCGCTCTTGTATCATAACGCCGCACATCACCGAGTTGCGTCCCTACAAGAATATGGTGTTGCGACGATGTCGACGAAGGCTGAAGGAAGGCAAGCGCGCTGTTTCGGACTGGCTGCCGCAAATTGAGGCTGTCATTCGGAAGCTGAGCAGAAGTGGAGAATGAATAAAATCATCCAGATAAAATGTACATAAAAGCCCACATTTTTTGCACGCCATATTTCACCTGGTAATAGTTGATCGCCTCGTTTTCTCTTTTTCGCGGAAGCATCAGAAGTTGGGATCTCTCCGGGATTTGTGGAAAAGGCGGTCTCCGAATTCCATACTGATAGCTCGACTTCATCTCCTGCATATGCAAAAACCTCTTCGTTCGAAGAAAGTCGCCATTCTGAGAGCCTCATAGGTAGAGATGCCAACTCTGAGGCGAAATTCCCATCATCTCCGGGCTTTGTCAATCGTAGAGCCCCATTGGAGGTGCAGGAATATATCCCTCTTGGGTTGACGAGTCAATTTTACAGATGTTTATCGAGAAGAGTAAAAGCATACCTTGATCCTGCTGCAAGTCCAACAAATTCTTGACCATCTTTTAACCTTGTCTCTTTCCACTCCGCGACGAGTTCAATGCGTTCATCAGTGAAAGATGATACAGAAGCTTCGCCGTTAGCTCGTGCTACGGCCAACTTTCTTAAATACACTGATCAGAAATACAGAAATCGATGGGTAGTCGATTAGTGCTCGTACCAAGGTCTCCGAATCTTGCTTGAAAATTGTTAGCTTCTGGATCGCGTGGAGTTTTGAGCTTCCTCTTGAGAGTGAAGTTGTATCTGGTTGCCAAGTCGAGTTGTCTTTCCTTGTGTAAGTCACACGTTTGATTGCTCCGAGGTCGTCACCAACAATGTAGGAATGCATGATGAAAGTCGTGAAAATATAGAGAAGATGTCGGAGAGCAAGCAGGAAATCACCGGTTCATTGGATCTGAGATCTGAGATTGTGGCGGTCATTTTCGGACTCCGGGCGCCAACTCTCCCCGCACTGCTCGCATTCACCACACGACCGGGCTGGCCCTTGACCAGAACTCGACTCCGACACGCCATTGACTCCCACCACTCAGCTTCGTGTAACACACCCTCAGACATATACCTACAGAACGCGATGGACGCTGCACTCAAAGAACTGGAGAAACTTGAGAGATTGGCCGGCAATTCTCGCTCGGCGAAAGGGAAAGCCCCATGTATCGCCGACTCTCTGGAATCACTACTCCGCACCCTCAGGGAGACGAAAGAGCGTGTTCAAGCTGGCACTGCGACAGAGGATTCTCTGACGAGTTTATCTCGCTCGATTGAATCTTCGAAGAAGGATATCGACGACCGACAGAAGGAGATTTATAATTCATTGTCGAGATACGGGAAGGCATTGGATAAGGTGGGTTCTGGAGTAGGGTTTCCGACCGAATATCTCTGATAATTATGTTTGTTAGAGATTTACAGCGCCTCTGCCGTCGTACCCAAAGCTCTTTTCTTCTCCTGAGGCCGTTCAAGCTCTGGAACGTACAATTGCTCTTCATTTCCTCCGAACGGGACAATCGTCGATTGCCGAGACTTTCATTCAGGTATGGATTCATAGCGTTATCAATTAATTGGCCGCATTTTGAGCACACCCCCAGGAAACTCACGTTGATATATCGCAAGAGATGCGAGTCAACTTCTCTGACCTTCACCGGATCATTACTGCTCTTCGTAACCAAGACATTGTCCCCGCACTTGAGTAGGTATATTCCATGTTACTCGGAAAACACCATGATCTCATTCCGGCGCACATAGATGGACGGAAAGGCATAGAGAATTCCTCGCTGAGCGTAACTCACCCCTCGAATTCTATCTCCATCGGTCTCAATATATCCGCCTTCTCCTATCCACTCACCCACCCGACGTGGCCACAGCCCGAGCATACGCCTCTGCGAAGCTCTCGAACTTCTATGGCCAATATGAATATGAAGTCAAGCGCCTCTTTGGATGCTTGGTATACCTCCCTCTGTCCCGGCTACAGAAGTCTCCCTACGCCGATCTAGCATCACCTTCGGTTCATACTGACCTGGAACCCATGTTCGCGAAGGAGTATTGCGCAAGCAGGGGATTCAGCAGACAGTTCCCTCTTCGGGTCGTTGGCGACATTGGTGGCGGTGGTGCTCTGGCAAGAATTGAGAAAGGTCGAAAGGTGATGAGGGAGCGGAAGAGTGAATGGAGTCAATCCAATGAACTACCTGTGGGTCTCACCTTGAACAGCTTGAACCATAACTTAACGCCTTTCAGATCGAGATACCTCTTTCCTCCGATAACAGATACCACTCGATATTCGCGTGTCCTGTTTCGAAAGAGCAATCGACGGAGCAGAATCCACCAATGATGCTGAGCTGTGGACACGTCATCACTGAAGACAGTCTCCGGAAGCTCAGCAAACCCAGCGGGTAGGTGGCCACAATAATCGATTGAGAAAGTGTATCCATTGATCCCCAGTCGCAACTCTTCTAGGAAGGTCAAATGTCCCTATTGTCCTCTCGAGTCAGAGAGTTCCCTCAGGGTTCATTTCTGAATGTATAATTTACCATTTGGTGATGAAGTCTGTTTGACGGTGTATATGATAGTGTGTATTTCCCCTTGGATTTATTATATTCATCTCCCCCTCTCTTGCCCTGTGGTCGGTTGCCCCCTTCCCTAGCGCCGGGTCCATTGATCGACTCCTCTAGAAAATGCTCTCCCTGGTCTTTTTGAGAGTGTCTATAACTGACGATTTGTGATCGTTCATTTAGATGTCATTTTGTGTGCACCAATATCAACATGAGTGCCATTGGCCCATGCATCATGCAACAATATGGGTCATCCTGGTAATGTGTGCCGCAAAGATGGTGTGACTTTAGCTTGTAGGTTTGCTGTACCTAGCACCACCATCGCCTAGCCTTGGTAACGAGCCCTACCATCCTCCGACTGCTCCCTCTACACTTTGTCTATCCTTTGATATCGTGTCCATTCTCGGATCTAATATGTTATTTTTAGATATCGAGCCGTTTGTATTTGATGACAGCTCACTTCTCGTGAAATACTGATTCCCAACCCGCTCGACCAAATCATTGTGCTATCATGCAGAAGATGTCGATCGGGAAAATTTCTCGCAGTGTACCTCTGGTTAGTGTCAAATCCTTCTCGTCATGTCACTGTTGTGGTGTGATGCACATGATTGAATAGGGTGGGTAACACTGAGGATACATCTCTTTTCCTTGGACAAGAATGCGGCACGGGCGTCTTATTGCCAAACTGAACTTCGATTGTTCCGAAGCCACATTTGTCCCTCGTACGAGGAACGACTGTCTTCCTCACGTGGTCTGCAATGGAGACTACATTTGTCCCACATTTCTAGGATGATCGATTAGTCTTCCTACTGCTCACAAATTCCAGGAGTGCTTGCTAGTCTGTCCTCTTTCCTGATTGGACCTGCCCGTGCCCTTTCTTTCACAATCGGGGAACGCTCGACCACTGATACTATGTCGTTTACGGTGTACCGAATTCCATGTGTTATATCAGCAACTCCGCCGATGTTGAAAGTCAGCAGGTTGTCTCAACGCTGTGCTCGCTTTGTTAGTTAGACCCTAGATGTATAACTCATGTACTTTTCCTAGTATCCTGATACTTTGGGCGGTGCATTATGCTTCCTGGGACGCCGGCGTGGCAGGAGGTCTCACCGTCTGATGAACAGCTGTGCCAGTGGTACCAGTATCCCCCATCCCTGAAACTACGACCTAGCTGTCATCTCTCACCATTGTCAATGCAACGGCGTTCGTCGAAGTTGCGGATTCATCGTTGTTCAAGTCGCTTGATTGGGATATCCTCTCGATCCACTCCGGATATCGACGGCCACACCATGTCCTGCCTATATCATGTATCACCCTTATTGGGGTAACCAAGTAAATGGGTAAGGAGGTGCTTGTCTCGAAGAGTCGAACCCACTTCTCTTTTGTAGCATTGATCGTCATAGTTCTCGTATTCGGTCTCACGGATGGGAGCTGGGATATCAAGGGCTATCTGGGGACAGTGAGACCGGGGAACCGTGCTGAGATACTTGATTGATTTGTGAGGCCTTTGCGCTCATTGTGCCTTCCCGAATCTCGACATTCTCTACCACCTAGGTTAGAGAGGTTATATTCGGGGTCTCATACCTCCATAAGAAATAGTGACCTCCGTCCAGTACGCCATGAGTATGTGATCAGATGCCGATCACATGTATTTAAACCAGACATCTTGATTGACGGAAACAACATGTCAAGATTGCTGACTTCGAATCTGGCCTAGCTGATTTACCATGATCCACAACCAAAACAGTGTATAGACAGACCCGTCAAGCAGCAAAAAGAAATTGGCTGGTGTGGGAAAGTAAGACATGCTGAAGATATAGAATGAAGTGTGCAAAGCGAGGACATGGCGTCTTCAATATAAGGAGATTTGATATCAATGTGAGTCCGAATACTCGAAAGAGGGAGATACGACTACCAAAGGAATGATCTTGTTCGGTCGATCAGAGTGAGCCTCCTTCATACACACAGAGTAGAGATCCATGGGTGGGGATAAGTTCATCGCTGACGCAATACATTGTTTGTTGGTCTAAAGGCTCCACTGACGCTGGAAAATTGGGGTGGGGCAGGTTTCTGGTGTCAGCAGTGGTCCGGAGCAATAACGCAGATTGTTGTGAAGGGCCGGGGCGGCTTCTCGTATTGTCGCGTTTGAATACCCGACAAGCTCAACAGAGGGTGGGCTGCTGGAGGCCATCGTTCGTTCAAGGTGAAAAACGAATGCGGCTTCAACGATTCCGTTGAAAACAATCTGTTGAGTGATGGTATCCTGGCCTAGAAAGAAGCGTGTATTAGCACGTGTCAAGGCCATGTCGCAACCACGTTGTATGAAGCGGAAGTGAAAGAGTGTAATAGGAATACTCACTGGTCTCCAGCCATTTACACCTGGTCAGACAGGAGTCAGGCAATGCAGTGCTGTAGCCCTGAGACATCCAGGCAGTATTTGAAAGTGCCGCTGGAGAGTTCGTTGCCTCTAGAGACCCGATCTCCGTGGACATACAAGCAGGACCGACACAAGACTTCGTGATACACTTTGCGTCAGAGTTCCACGGTTCCGAGAAGGTCATGCAACCTTGGAAGCCATGAAGGTTCGGGGAACTATGAATATCATCAATGGAGGATATGCTCAGCTTGATACGTATGAGGACGCTTGTGTGATCGGGTCGGTGAGGACCGGTGAGCGCGAGCCGGTCAACATCAACCTCGAATAGCACCATACCGTCAGTCCACAGACTGAGCTTTGTCACGCGATGTCTTGGGAGAGGGGGCGGTAAGGAACACGAGGTTCCAAGGTCTACAGACTCTGGGAAAGCGCTCTGGGCGATTGGGGGTAGATTGTAGAGGCCGGGAGTTGCGTGGAGGGGCTCCAGCTTCACACCTGCTTGCAAATGTGCAGGGGGTGATGACGAGAAGGGCCCGAGGTCCAACGAAGCAAGCCCCATGTTACTCCCTGTAGGGGAAAGATAGTTCATGGGGACAGCTGAAGAATGCATCTGAGTGAAATCTGGGGTCATTGAATCTGGGGTCGAAGAAGCGGAAGATGAAGAGAGTTCATCGAGAGAGTCATAGCGAGAGCTGGATTCTGGCGGATCCGGGGTCGCTGATGCACTGGTGGATGCCGTAGGGGGATGCGAGAAGACCATTCTCCATAAAGAGCTCTTCGCCTTCAGCGACGAGATGAAACTCTATTCAATAGAAAGAAAAAGAAATGAGGCGACTGCGAAGAGGTCTAGTGATGGTGCCTACCTGGTTCTCCCCTCCACATGTCGCGAAGAACTTGAATATGACTTGCAACTTGTTTCTTGCTCCGTTCTATCCCAAACTTCTTGAGGTGATCTACAAGGAACTGGTTCCTCCAACGGCTGCGGCCACGCGAATACGTCGCCCAGGGTGATTCCCAATACTCCCTCAGGCCTATGAAAATGAACGTATGTGTGAGCAAAGCGCGGGTCGATGAGGAAGTCCGTATTCACCTTCGACAAAGACCTTTTCAAGATCCTCTGACCAGAACTCGCTGCCATCCTCCACTGGTTTGCGATCGTAGAGTTCCAGGAGCTCAGCGATAGTCGGTCGTTGGCGAGGAGCCCACTCCCAACACTGACTGATAATCAACGATGCCTTCCTCGGTAAAGTAGAAAACAATGGTATCACAGAAAAGTTTCGAGTTTTTAGGCTCCGTAGTTTCTGTAGAGTCTTGAACGGTTGACCCCCTGTTCGGATCTAGGCACACATATGAGCACGTCGAAGGTATGCCCGAGGTTTATTCTCACCTCATAATACACAGTCCCAAGAGCAAATACGTCCGTTTCTTTGGAGGGCATATACTTGTAATCGTCCCCGAAAATATCATCGACACAGCACCGTTCTGGAGAGCGGGGCCCAGCGTCCGGTGCACTTACACTGCTTTGGGTAGAGTCCGCAAAATATGCGAGACCAAAATCGGCTATTCTGACGTGTTGCTCCCTATCGATGAGGATGTTGGGCTTTCAGATCGACAATCAGTGTAAGCACGACGATCTGTTTTCAGTACGGGTGCGTACCGGACGGAGATCACCATGTACTATATTTTGATCGTGAAGGTAAAACAGACCTAAGAAAATCTCTTTTATCTACACGACGGAGATGATTAAGGGCTGAGCGATACTATATGGCAAATACTTACAAGCCGCTCGATTACTTCATCACGCTTCGTCACTTCTGTGGTCTTCAGGAAATCGGTGATGTCTCCGAACTCCATCCATGGCGAGACCAAGCAAAGAGACGATGATGACGCAAACGAATCCCGATCAATACCATACAATGGAAGAATATTTTGGTGCTCAAGGTGGGACCAAATAAGCACCTCTTTACACAAGTCCTAAATGGCGTATGAGAATTCGGTATACAACGAGAGGATAAATTCAACGAACTTTCAATAATGATTCCCTTTCTTCCTTACTTTGCCTTTGATAGTGCCTCATTCTCTTGAGTGCAACCTCTTGGCCATGTAGTGTCCCTTTGATCACATCTCCAAATGCCCCGCTGATTACGGGTTCTGGGTTCTCAATAGTAACGTGTGTAATGAACAGTGCAGATGGGGTTTTGCCACTTCTGTGGGCGAGGCTTGTCATAGTTTTATGCAAACGCCGCCCGAAGTCATCGCCTACTACTAGAGTAGGAGCTGGGCGAAATCTCGTCTGTAGATGATCGGATGTACCCCATGCCCGCTTCTGTAAAATCTTTACTTTCGTCAGAGAATACATCAAACAGAAAAAGGCACACTCACCTCATAGGAGAGGTCTAAAAATAACTGTGCGCGACCCTCAACTAGAGACTGCGCAACGGCACGACGTCCTTGTTTCTTGCGGATGAGGTGGTCCACCTGTAATGACAATCTCCAGTCGCCGCGATCCATAGCAGCCCGAAGTCGCCCATCAAATGTTATGTGTGGATGAAGGAGGACGGAAACCTGACATTGTAATCGTTACGTCGGCTTCACCAATGGAGATGGACCTGGCGCCTACCTCGACTAGTCTCCTGCGAACCTCATATCCCCTTGCGATACCCACCGGACTTGGTGGAGGCATCTCATAGTCGTCAACATCCTTCAAGATGATGTAGCTTTGATGATGACAACGATGTTCTTAGGTAGATGCAAGTGCCAAATAGGATTGACTCTACCTCTTTTCGCACAGCTGCCGTATTTTACTATCCGTTGGGACGGCCCTGAGTAAATCGCAACACATCGATGTCAAGACATTGGCGAGCTCCTGCTTTGAGTCGTTGGTACATGCATCCCGTACAAAGAAGAGGACGGACCCACCGAATAACATACGTCGCTCTGATGTGACACAGGAGGAGCTGTATTGTACGCAGAGTGGGATCTCTAATTGATCAAGTTTTCAGATGTAAAGATCTATGTCAGATAGAAATTTCGAGGGCAACACATACCTCGTCTAACCTTGAATGTACCACTATGAGATGCAAGCTCATGAGCGACTCAGTTCTGAAGACATCATTACAAATGACGCAGCAGTTCCGAGTCAACATTTGCGAAGCGGGATCATCGAAAGCTGAAGTGGAAAGCCGACTCATGATGATCAATACGGATGAAGCTGGTAGTTTGGACCAGTTCACAGATAGAATGCACAGGGACAGTGGGTGGGTGATCCACAGCAGGTGCTCGCATCGAGCACTGACGTTTAACTGGGTTACCAAAAGCTCAAGGGTCCGAGCGTCCTTGGGTTGAATCAACTATGATAGCTTATTTTTACCGAGCGCAAACGATGCAGCCAGGGATACAAGGCAGGTAGTTGGTTGCACATGCCAGTATGGGTCTACGGAACGATCGTGTATAGTGGCAGGAGAGTGGCCTGGGCCAGACAGTAATGAGGCGTCGTAGGGGGGTATTTAGATAGGAAGTTTGTGAGCCACGAGCCTAGAGATCTAAATTAGGGTTAGCGAAAAACCAGCTTGTTCTGGTGGCATGGGTCCTGCTCCCTTGAGCAACCATCGAGTCTCTGATGTGTCCACCGAATGCCACCAGCCGCGCGGGATTGTCTACCCACCCTCGTATAATATATACTAGTCGATACCCGTGCGTCCGCCCGGAGATTATGAAGTCGACCTCTCCAGAGTCCAGACATCCTTCGGCAATCGTGGGAATACCTCAAGCACGAACCAATGAGAGGACGTCTTTGTCTCTCGCGTTTCAGACACCACCCTCTTTTAATATATAGATGCGACCCTTGTTCTGAGATTATCGTCTACCAGAATTCAATGTTCCTCATTGGTATCCTCTGCACACATCATCGTTCTTACATAATGGGAACATCAGGAAAAACTTCCATCTATGAATAAGTAGGGTAACCTTTCTGGCACGCCCGGGGAAACAGAGTTACTGTAAAATGAGGGGGTGACCATGGTAGAGGAATAGCCCAACACATTCCATTCTACTGTAGCACACTGCCATTGAGTCTGGCACAACACCAAGTCCGGTCCAGACACATAGACATCGACCTGCTATCCTTCGTTTCAATGAGAATTGTGGCATATTGTGATAGAGAACATCAAGTCCAGCAGATTTTTTGTCATGAATGAGTGGCGGCGCGGCGAAGACCCGGAGTGCGTCTCACTATGCGCCACAAAGGTGGGACATTGTCCCCTGTATAATCCAGGAATAATGAGGGAAAAGTCCAAAGTTAAGCGGGAGCAAGGTTGGACAAACATGGAAGTTGGGTCGGATAAAAATCCAACCTGGTCTTGGGCCAAAAATTGGGATCATATCCAACCTATTTGGCTCATTGTCCGACCCATCGAGCACTCGTCACATGTAATAAGGCTGAGCTATGTTCGGACTATATCCCATGGCGTTTTCGGCCGGCTCCACTCTTGGATTAGAATATAAGACTGACAGTAGAATTGGATGGGTTTGCCATACTGTTGTAAAGTCTTCGCGTTCATTTATATTCGTCGTCAAATGATGAGGGCTCTTTATATGGTGAAAGGTGGGTTACGGTACAATCCAAGCCTTGTTTTTCCCCATAATATCAACATAACTATATAAGAGTCGTCAAGGACTTTTTCCTTTTTTATGACTTACAAGGCGTTACCAATTGAGAAAGCGCCATTTATGATACCAGTGCAAGATAGGATTCCGCCTGTTTTCTTGTTCGTGTCTCAATAGTTTTATCACGCTCTTGGATCATCAATCCAAAAATTGTGTCGGAGCCCGCTATCATATTTCAGAATTTAATGTACAAAAATTATGACAGATCAGGAAAAAAGGAAAAAAGAGGAAGCAGGATGCGTTCAGGATGTGGTGCCCAACGAGCGACACAAGGCGCGTTGATGTTTCAAACGCTCTCGATCTGTGTTAGGGCGTGGTCTTGCAATGGATGAAGGCTTTGATTTTGGTGAAAAGACGCGTCTGGGAGCACGTATTTCTGGTAAGAATTTTGATACATTGATAGAAGATATGGGTGTAAACGCACTTGGTATACCACGAGAGGAGATCGGTGCACCAAGGATCGCTGGGGTCATCAAAGAGTTCCAGAACGTTTCGGTAGTATTGAACGTAGTCGAAGGAGCCATCCTTGCCATTCATAGGCCAGGAGTTTTGCGATGAGAGCGAAAAGCGGGCCTGGATGAAAATCAGAAATTGCTTTCAGAGACGGTGAGAATGGACTTACATGTACTACTCCATATGCAATCATTTCAGGCGTAACCTCTTCCTGGCTGTGAATCTTCCCCTTCCCGCCCTTTCCTTTTGAAGGGCCGTCGGTTGATAGGCCAGCTGTTCGCCCACCTGTGTATATGTGGCGAATAACCTGAGATGTTTACTAAGGGCCCTTTCCATCAAGCCAGATATCGGTGAAAGAAGACGTACATTCATGACAAAATCTCCCCTCATCAGTCCTGCCTCTAGATTATCTGGATCGTATAACCCCTCTTCGTAGACGTTGCAAGGCCAATTGTCTTCGTCAATAATCTTCTTTTCTTTTTCCACCAGATCACGATATCTTAACAACACTGCTACTGAGTGGACGTATCAATGAGTAGAGTAAGCATACCTTTCCCAGTCTTCATCAAACTCTGAAACATCACCCATGGGGCAGTTGAGGCGACCAGAGTCGCGGTGAAAGAATCCACGGATTGACTTGGATGCATTCTTTCCACCAAAATCTGTCAGAGTTCCGTTCCTGCCAGCGTAAGCATAGACGGAATAACGAAGATTATTGGTGTCCGAGTTTCGGACAGCATTTGCATGATGCTTCATCTACAAGAGAAACATCAGAGGGCGCCGTCTATACAAAACCAGGCTTACAAATTCAGTAAGTTTCTTGAGGCCAACAGGGTCATTTTCAAAAAGTGTAACGTAGTCTTTGAGGTATGGCAGCTTTCGGAAAATCTTGTGATAGGTCTGTATTAGATCCTGGCAGTGTTCTGGTTCTCTGAGCACTCATTTTATGTGAGTAAGGCTTTCAGCTTCATGAAAAGACTCAGGGATAAAACTCACAGCGTAGTTTCAGGATCTGGGTACTCCTCGCCATTCTCATCCGTCTTCAGCCTTCCCTCCGAATACATACCTACGTTGAATGCGTTATCAAAGTCGATAAATGGACTGATGTAACAGGGCATCCATCTTGCAGCCTTCCTGACGCGTTGAAGATGCAGATTCCTTGAAGCAAGCTAAGTTTTACGGAGGTAGAATGCCTTAGATTTGAGAAGGGCTTACTTCCTGTTTGGTGGGTTTTGAGAAAGCGCATCTCTCAGAGAAGAGAGATCAGAGGATTGGGTGCTGTTCATATCTGAAGGCATTGGGGAAGGTGGGCAGACGTCGTAGAGATCAAGGGCGGTATATGTGAAGCGGAGCATCTTGGGTCGTTTATCATGTGGCCTTGTTTCCTGTTGAAGATAGGCCTAGCTGTGGTGTTCAATCAAATTCAAGAATTGAAATTTCATTCAGCATGGACGAATAGAGGTACATGGTTTTACATTTAGAGAACTTGAGCGCTAAGAATCTTAATCGGAACATCTCCCACTCCACTTGCCCCTAAGGCGCTGTTGCTCCGTATTCAACTTGTGTCACTGCGGATTGTTTGAAAAAGCTCTATTGAAAGTAAAATAAAGGCTCACTGTTAGCCCTGATGAATTCGAATCTGGGGGAACTCATCAGATTCAGGTTCTGTGACAGAATAAATCGACGGAAGGTGTGAGGCTTTGCCCATCCTTCGAAGCTCAGAGGGAGTGGGCGTCTCTGGCTCAGTGATGGAGTCGATGGATGGTGCTCTGTTGGTCAGGTGGCGTAGCCTTGTTGGTGATGGTGGCACCGACGTCATTGGTTTCGGGCTAGGTCTTGTGGGCCTAGATTTGGTGATTCCTTTTGAGGAGCGAGGCTGTGACTGGCGTTGAGAAAGCGGTGGGGGAAGGTGCACCAACTTGAAGGGATGAGCGGGGGCTGCTGAGCAAAGAAGTCGCGGTGATGAGCCCCCAGCTATCCGGTACGCTCGGCCGACCGTTTTTGGCATTTTAGCGCTCGAGCGTCATCGCGCTATTTGTTGGCGATCGCGCCATCACCGACGCTGTCCCAATCGGGCAGCTATTGTAGAAACACCCCGCCATCAGTGTCGCTGATCGACATCAGCAACTCGACCAGTACTCGATCGACTCGGAACCTCGCATCGGTGACGAAACAGGGACAGTTCCTGGAAACCGATCGTTGTTCGAGCACCATCGCCGTCATTCGACATCGCCGTTACACATGATGGTATTATACCTTTTTAGCGACACAACGCTCGTCTTCGATTTATGGTTCGACACTCGGTCGACCTTCGTTATCGTCTCGTGGTCTTGTCGCGACCGGCAAAGGACCTTCATCGTTATTTAGAAATCGTTCAACCGCGACAAACTCGTCATCGCGGCCAGGGGCAGAGTCTCCTCTAGTTTCGTTTCAGTATTATCGACCAGTCGGAGCTCGTCGATGGTGCGCGCCGTTGACGCAGCTCACAATATCGCCCATATCGCAGGATTATCACCTGCTGCCTTAGCATAGGTGGCAGGTCCAATCTCGTACCATTAGGTTTTCGGACAAGAGATTTCGCTCTTCCGTTTCCGAGGACAGACTTATTCAGCGGCTTCGTCGACGAGCGACGAAGTCCTGTTTTCCATTGTAACACTAATAGCGGCGGCATTTCCTATAAGTAGTAGCCGTAGATAGTTGTCGTCGCCAAGTTCCCTTTACCGCACATCTCACATTTTGTTACTCGACGAACTCAGGTTCATCTTATACCATTGTCTATATCACCTCGCCCCAATCGATCATATTCTATTCCATCGTCGACCGTTCTTCGGTAACCGCTATTGCACCCTTAACCTCATCGACGTCGCGTCGACGCTCCGAGGATCTGAGGCCCCTCGCGTTTACTAAAGCCTCGCTCTGCGGCTAAACCCTTACTCTTATTCATTTAACGTTCTCCGACATCGAAGTCGCCCGCTCTTTAATCTACATCGCTTCTACCCTACCAGCCGCTAACAGTCTCTCGATTGTCCCTAGGTTCCTCGCCGAACTCTTCGACGTCGTCGACGATTTCATCGTTGACGTGTTGTTTGGTGTTTAGCCCTCTCGCAGTCGCGAGCACGACAGCGGACTTCAGGGATGTTTCGAAGTTCGGATGGAGTGTAATTGTTCTTCAGTGCTGAGACACGCTCAGCCCACTTGGGATTTGGCGGGGTATCCGGACTCTGGGGTGTTTCTGGGATTACCTCCAGTTCTGTAAATGCATGAAGATGCAGTGAAGCGGCGGTCAAAAGGAAAAAGGTACTTGCCTTCGTTCTTCTTAGACATTACTACCGGTACCCTGCCAATTTCAACACTATTGTCCTCCCAAATGAACCCTCTAACAACAACTCCGCCTCTGTCAACCTGCCAAGGATTTCCTTGTAGATGGATTCCAGTCGACCTGCTTTGGGGCCCAAGGCTTGTTGGGTTTGAAGGAGGCCGGAGGCAGCATGAATTGATGATTTAGTTGCTGCCAAAAGATGCTCAGTAGCAAAGTAGAAATCCCTTTCAATGATTGGCATAGCAAAAGTGAGATTACATGCATCGTCTCAAGGGGGCCCGGCTTAAACAGGCAATGTGCTTCCCAATTTAGAAAAGCAGAGCAGCTACTCTATTTTGGAGGGTGTTCGGGCTCAAATGACATTTCTTAAAACGAAGCTCCTACAAGTACAATCCAAGGCTGCTATTATTTTTGCTCCCGAGCTCAGCCTGCCCAAGTCCTCTCCAAAGGCCCTGAAACCTACCAGCTGACCAAACACACACGCACTAACCAGCCGTATACCTCTATCCCAAATTGCCTTGGTTCTCCGATAAGGTTTTGGCCGCCAGAAAGAGAGCAAGGGATCGAGGGCGACAGCAGCAGATGGCTTCCATATTGCGAGTCCTGACAGCCGATGTGGGTATAGTCTAAGGGCGTCACTGGGGTTGAGGACGAAATTCAGGGCTAAGCTTTACATGGTGTACTGAACAGAGTTGATGGAAGCCCGGGAAGGGTGTATCAATGGCGCCATCAAGGATAGGCGGCCAAGTAAATGGGCAGCCCCGTGTAGACTTTGTGCGAAGCTCTGCTGGTCTAAAAAGAAATTGAAGGGAAAAAAAGAAAGGAAAAATATGAAGCAGGACAGCAAAGCGGAAAGGGCATACGTGTGAAGAAACGTCCCAGCCGTGCCCTACCTCCCAATGAAAACCCGACCTTCAATTCGCCTCAGTCCCTCCCGTTCTTCATCAAGGCGGATGTTGCTGTGGTCAGGCGTAGGGAGGGTCACCGTCAGGCGAAGAGACTGGACGGAGAGGCCAGCGCCGATCATAGGGCGCAAGAAGAAATAAAATACAATAAGGAAACAGCATACAGCCGTACAGTCGTGGAGATTGCCTAGTAAATCGATCGAGCCGGTTGGCGCGCACGAAGGTTTGGAATGAGGGCGTGTGTAGCCCGGATAGATGAACAAAAGAAAAGAAAATCAGAAGAAAGCAACCGCAAGGAGGGAACCTACCAAGCCATAACCTCAACCCCTTTGCCCTCCATCGTCCCTCGTGCTTGATTACAGGGCCGTTGAGCGCGTCGTGGAAAGCTATTGAGCTTGTATATTCAGGCATGCTTTGGGCTTCACAGGGCTGAGCGGCGATGGGACCGCTGACGACAGCAGCTGTTGCTGGTGAGCAGGTAGCGAGTAAAGCTGGGGGGGCGGCTTGAACCGCCCCCGCAAGATGGTTTTTTTGAGAGAATTCCCGGATGAAGCAGTATTCCTCTGCATCCTCAACGTTGCGCCAGTTTGGCGGTAGCCGTTTGAGGACACCCGAGTCGCCATTCGTGAACCTCGGAGTACACGCATGGCGCGCGCACCCATGGGATCAGTGACAGGACACTGATCCCGGCCTTTGTTCAACGGGAATTGACCAAAAAGGCCCCCGGGGGAAGCGCTAGTAAAAGCAACAACCCTCCGGGTCGGCGAGGATTGATTATCAACCCTACCATATATAGAGGGGATCAGCGGCAAGCCACTGATCCCGGCCTCTGTTCACTGGGAAGTGACCAAGAAGGCAGGTGGGGCGACGAGCGCCCAGCTTTCCTCCAAGGAGTGACCCACGGTATATATGTGGGCTGCGACCTGTGTTGCCGTGTTTGGGACAATAAACCGGCAGCACGGATCACGTGGTGCCGCGGGCCCGGGTACCACAAATCCTGGTCATGGTCATTGAGCGTCTATTTCATCGCGCGAATTGGCCAACGCTCGGACGCTGTCTCGATATGGCATGTCCGAGTTGTCGGGCGCCTATTATCACACTGCTGGCACGCCCGACTCGGACTCGGACTCGCGATCGTGTTGATGTCCCTGCCTGTCGTTCTCGGTCCTCCTTCCCTCCCTGTGCTTCCTCTCAATATCTCAATACTCGGCGCAAAAGAGACACTCTTTTTATTTCAGGTGAGTTTCAAAACGGCCTCCCAATGAGCCCGCTAATACTAAAAATTAAACAGCGCCCCGGCCCCTGCTCTGCTACTTTCTCTAGAACACCCTCAGGCTCCAAATCCGATTATGGACCATGGCCCTTCTCCGGGATTTTCAGAGGTAAGTGGGCGACGTTTATGCCCCTTTCTCACTGCTCATAAACGATTCTAGGGAGATGGGGGCGCCCCTGCTCGCCCCAAACTCACTCGGGTGAATTTCAATATTTTGGCCGCTCTCCAGCGGCGCCATCTCCTCCCTGAGCGACCGGCCTCTTCTCGGCCTTCCCATAACCCGGGCGACGGCCTCCAGGACGATCTGCATGGGTTCACTACCCTGGAGGAGGATGGGGAAGAATCTCCTGATGACGGCTTCCCAAACTGGCCAGTCAACAAGGGTGCGTGCCCCTTCCTCTGCCTCTGAATATGTTAACTAATTCTTCTATTTATTATTCACAGGAAACACTCGCACACCTCAGGCTCTGCCGCCACAGAAGTGCAGCCTACGCAATGCACGCCGAAAGGGGAAGAAGCGATTCCTCCGCGAACATCAAGGGCTTGGGAATGATGAAACAAATCCGCCTGTTTACATTGAGCACAAAATCACGTCCTGGACATCCAAGAAGCATTCAAACCTCAAGATGATGACGGTATATGCTGATTTCGCCTGTCTTAGGGCTACTAAAGGCGCATACTGGGGCATTGACAGACCTGCTCTCAAGTCTGCCAAGCCAATGCGTGAGCTACGGAAGAGGCTTGATCTGGTCAACTGGCAAGGGAGGTGCGTCTAGTTTTGATTTCTAGATTCCTTTGCATGCTTATGAGCACGATCAGGGATGCGGAGTGGTTCATTGATGTGAATGACAACATTGTGGTGGTACTGGCAGGGCGGCCATCCGGTCCTGCCAGTGACTGGGATGATGTTCATAAAAAGGTGGTAGAGGCGATGTCGGAGGTCCGGCAGGTCATCCGATCTTCTAGTAATCGGAGAGGTAACTACAAATCCGTATCTGTTGGCCTTTCCCATGGAGGTGGGCAAACGGTGAGTTGTTTATCCCTGCTGCGGTACTATGTTAACACCTAATTACTAGGAGCCGGCGATGCTGGCAGTGCAGCCAGGCCCCATCTCAGAGGCTGTCAATACGCTGCTCCAGAACCGGCAGGTGCACCGAATGGTGCGTTATGCTGGCAGTAAGCTAATCAATTTTTGTAATGCAGTTTCATTGATAACAGCCAACTAGATGCCATGGGCCTTCATGCGCCCAATATGCATGAAGAGTACCGCAATACCTTCAAGAGGTATTTTGATCTTGACCCTTATCGTTTCCGACAAGTTCTTCCTTCGGTCTACCCGGCCTTTACTTTCAATCTGGGACCGCGAACAGTCACAGTCGAGCACTACGATTCACGAAACAAGGCGAATGGATGGATTGCCGTTACAGCACTCGGTGATTTCAACCCTGACAAAGGAGGACACCTTATCCTCCGCGAGCTAGGCCTTTTGGTTCGTTTCCCACCCGGTTCAACTATCCTCTTTCCCTCCGCTGTTATTCGCCACGGAAATGCTCCCATCCAAAAGGGAGAATTTCGAATGTCCATCACATCGTATGCAGCCGGTGCCCTTTTCCAGTATGCCGACTACGGTTTCTCACTCAAGAAGAGGGCAAAATGGGAAAATCCAGAACTATATGCGCGGATGAAGGAGATGCAGGAGGGCGCTTGGGAAAGAGCTCTGAAGATTTATAGCAAGTATGATGAGGTACTACAGGACAGAGCGCGGGTCTTTGGAACCAAGGCTTAATTCGTAGCATTATTGATAGATTGAGACTACAAGTACATTTCGGATTCACTTCATTTGTTTGTTTCCACCGTCATAATCTACATCAATCCATTGCTTCATCCTCTTCACTTTCATCATGGGACTCTTCTCCAGAGTTGGCAGCGGCTAGAAGCTTTTTCTGAGAACGGCGGATTCCCCTTCTTCTGTTCTGCAAGGTTCTACGAGCGGCAACGTCGAGGAACCAGTTGTCTTCAAATCGCTTTAGTGACGGATAGATTGCATACGCCTGTTGATATGCACTGAGCAAGATATGAGTGATGAAAACATTGCCAACTTACAGCTTTATACACCAGTCCAAGCTTCTTATGGTCAACTCGTCGAAAATCCCCTGTGGAGGTTGATTTAATCTGTGCCTCTGTTATGAGCCGTCTGATATCTCGCTAGATGAGCTTGAGGGTTAAGTTATAATTAAGAAGAATGTAAAAGACCCTACCCTGAAGGCAAGATATTTCGGACGCTTCCAGCCTGAGTACTTCTCAAGAGAGAATTTCTCATTGGGGGGCCTTGGAATAAGCTTGCTTGTATGCTCTTCAGAGGACGAGTCATCACGTCTTTCAGCGGCAGCCTCGAGCATTTGAATCTGTTTGTTTGCTGCCTGAAGTCTCTCCTCCGAGTCCTTTTTCTCTGAAAAGGATTGAGATATAAAAGCCCAATGAATTGAAAGAACCAACCCTGTTCAAGGCGCGCCATTGCCTCTTTGAGTGCCGCCATCTCCACCTCCAGGTTCCTCCGATTCGATGATGGCTTGGTCTATTTATGTTCTTTGGGTAAGGCCTTGTATCTATAGAAAGCAAATGGTGATACCTTCGAAACACGTCCTTTTCCAGTACCGGCGGGCATGTTATAAGCAGGATGAGTGTTAGAAAGAAAGACAATAAATATTAACTTTGGCTGTACAGGTTCGCAAGTGCCGCCTGAGAGTTGTTTCCTAAAATGGAAAACTACGTCATTTGAATCCAGAAGCAGTCACTTCGAAGTTTGATAGACTTTTGTCTTTAAGCGCCTTGCTAACGTTCTTGACCTTGAGACTTCAGCTCGCTGTAGAACCTGGTCAAGCCATATTGAGGTAAGGAGGTGTATAAAATGACATGGGTATTGCTGATTTCAATGGAACAGAAATGCCTCCAAGGAAGAAGAAGTCCAACGCGGACGATGACTCGGACAAACTCAAGTTTTGTTCTTGCTGCCATAAGAAAGTTCCTCGCCGAACCGAACTTCGACATCGACAGGGGGAGATACGGCCTGCTCTCCATGCCTCACTAGAGGCAAAGCGCCATGCCTCTGGGTTACCAGAATATCCCCGCCCCCCCAAAAAACATAAAACCTCGGGTCGTCAATCTTCAAGTTCGCGAAACCAAAATACTACCACCGCTCTGAAATCCTTTGACGCCTCTGCACTGGCAATGGAACCGACCAACGACCCATACTCGGAGCCAGAGGAGCCCACCTCCTCGAGAAATAGCCTACAGAATGAGGAGGAGGAGCTAGATCTTCGCCAGAAAACTGCAGAGATTTTAGCAGCGCGGTGGAATCGTGCTCCTGCTGACTCGGAGTCTTCCGAGTCCGAGTCTGAGTCCGAGTCAAATTCAAGCTCGAGTTCGGACTCAGACGATTTGGAAGAAGACAGCCAGGAGTATGAGGCAATTTCTGTTTGGGATGAGTTGAGAGAGTTGATCTGGGCAGATATTCGGCCAAAAGGTCCGGTTTTATTTCTTAAGAAATTATCTACTCACATTAGATTAATAGCCTCCGACTTGTCCAAGGAGGATATGGACTATCTTCGAGCATCGCGCTCAAGGTTGACGAACATATGCCTGGCCGTACGTTCGCCAAACTCCCCTATGCTTTTCCAGGCACGAAGCTTGGTACCTGGAAGCAGATACAAACGCGGGTAACCAAACTCTCTGGCTTTGAGCCAAGATCGCTCGATTGTTGTATCAATTCATGCTGCTGCTATCAAGGCCCCCATTCCGACTCCACTTCATGCTCATACTGCCGTGAGCCTCGATACGATAGCCAAGGTCGACCACGAAAGCAGTTCATCTACCTTCCTGTTATCCCTCGACTTCAGGCGCGTTATTCTAACCCGACCATAGCAAAGCTGATGCGGCACAGAGCTGAGGTCCACGTCCACACACCAGACAAGATCACTGATGTCATGGATTCGGACATCTACCAAAACCTACTAGGAAAGCGTGTCGAGGTTGATGGTAAAACCCTTTCGCATACATATTTCTCCGATCCTCGACATATCGCGATGGGCTTATCCACGGATGGCTTTTGTCCCTTTCGACGGAGAAAGAAGACAGCCTGGCCACTCATTCTCTTCGACTACAATCTGCCGCCTGAGATCCGATTTCATTTGGAACACATCCTCGCAGTCGGCGTTATTCCTGGACCAAAGAAGCCGATTGACATCGACTCATTTCTTTGGCCACTCGTTCAGGAGTTCCTGCAACTCGCAGTTGGAGTTCATACATGGGATTCCCTTACCGACACCTTCTTTACCCTCTGCGCATTTCTCATTCTTGTATTCGGCGATATTCCAGCGGTCTCTCTTCTAATGAGAATGAAAGGCCATAACGGAATATGCCCTTGCCGATTCTGCTCAATTCACGGAGTGCGAATCCCTGGAAATGCTAAGTCGGCTTACTATGTTCCACTCGACCGATCTCGACATCCCGATGTTGCGAATTCCACAGGCATCAAGGTTTACGACGCATCGAATTTACCAATGCGCTCACATACGGAATTTCTTTCACAAGCCCGTAAAGTTCAAACCGCAAAAACGATAACAGAGGAGAAAGAACTCTCTCAAATATACGGCATCAAAGGTGTTCCCATTCTCAGCTTCCTCAGCTCTCTTTCCTTTCCCCATTCCTTTCCATACGACTTTATGCACCTTATCTGGGAGAACGTAGTGAAGAATCTCATTCTTCTCTGGACCGGCGAATTCAAAGGGCTTGATGAAGGCAAAGAGGAGTACGTCTTAGAGCCCACTGTTTGGACCGCGATCGGAGCTGCATGTGCTGCTTCAGGTTCAACAATTCCCTCAGCCTATGGCCCGAGGCCCTTCGACGTCTCCTCTAATAAGGTATCATGGACTGCAGACAGCCGGTCATTCTGGTGTCTCTTTCTCGCCCCCGTTCTTCTTGAAAGACGATTCAAAAAACCAAAATACTACACACATTTCATTGAGCTAGTTCGTCTCATGAACATTTGTCTCCAGTTTGAGATCACGCGAGAGGAGCTATCTCAGCTTCGCGAGGGCCTTATCAAGTGGGTCAAGGACTATGAACGGTAAGCTTATTCTCTTCTATTTTTATATCCCACACCTCAACTCTTATTTTCTTTCAGCTTCTACTATCAGCATGACCCTGCCCGACTGTCTACCTGTACTCTGACGGTACATGGCATCCTTCACATCCCTGATGGGATTGGAGGAGGAGGACCAGTATGGACTACGTGGGCCTTTCCCATGGAGCGTTACTGTGGATCCTTGCAGCCAGCCATTCGAAGTCAGCGATACCCCTATGAGGCCTTAAATCGATTCGTCTTGGACCAAGCACGCTTGACTCAAATTCGTAACGTCTACGGATTAGAAAAGGAACTACGGCTAGCACCCGAAAGAGCAGAGAGAGGAGAAGCTATACCAAACTGTACGTATTAAATTTCCTTTGTTAAAATTTTTTATTGACATTCATTAAAAAAGATACTACCTGCTTGCTTTACCCTCCTCATCAAAAATCTGTTACGCTCACGCCAGGTCTTACGCTCAAGATGATCAGCTATTTGACTCTTCGTCTTGGTTTGTCTCCGGCTGAAGTTCGTCAGATGCTTCCCAGCACGGTGGAGGAGTGGGGTTGTCTCCGTATCTTACCTGATGGAGACCGAATACGCTCGGCTGCCCATAGACAACAGTCTCATGATTCACGAGACTGCAGCTTTGTGCGAGTAAGTTCAAATAAATTTTAACATCCTAGCATTAATCTCTAATAACTTGGATTAGGTGGAACAACTTGTTGACGCAAACACGCGCTACCGAAATCGAGCGATTCTCTTGGAACCAAGGACCTTCTATGGCCAACTCAAAAATCTGTACACAGTCCAACTGATCCGACTTGTGCCCTCATACCCAGCCTCAGAGCCCTCCTTATTTATTCTTGCAGCCATCAAGACTTGCGCTATCAGTCGAATTCACCCGACTCTTGACATTCACTACTACGAGAAGGAGGGACCACTTGAGGTTATGGACGTAACTTCAATTCAATGCCTTGTTGGGCGTGTCAGGGATGGTGATACCTGGGCAATTGTGGATCGAAGTGGAAGTTTGTCGCGCGCAGTGTACGTTAATGATGACGAAGAAACATTGTAACAGTATGAAATTATTTTTTGAGAATGTATCACGGATTCTAGCCTTGTATCTACGTTCAAATCTTGTATCTACGCCGAAGTCTTGTATTGTGGCCAACAGCGCTCGTCGCGAAAGGCAATATTCCACCCGGGAAAAAATCCCAACTAAGGTCGGCATCCCGTATTGGGATAAAATCCACACTCATATCCCATGTCCCACCTGATCCCACTTATCTTTGGATTTTGAACAAAATCCAAACTTATTTCGGATCTTGTCCCACCTTCCGGGCGCATAGTGTCTTTGCTTACCGAGGTGGCCTTTAAATTAGTCGGCGCGTCCCGCCACACGACGGTTCGACGTCCGACACCGTGACCTAGATGGGGACTCTCGAGCTCGTCGAGTGTCATGATTTTGCGATCAGTACACACAGTACTAGCTTTGAGTCTTGCTCGACTCGCAGTCTCACAACCAGACCTCTGCCATGAGTTTCGTCTGTCACCTACCGTATCATTGTATTTCTGTTGACTACCTCACATGCACATCCTCTGCGCCTTCCGCCTAGTCCGTCTGCGAGTGCTGTGTATTCCATGTACATGTGCAGGGTCGCATGACTCGCATCGCGCCCTGAGTCCATCCTAACTTGCTATCTTAGTCACTTGGCTTCTCCATCGCATGCCGCCGCAACCAAACACACTACCCAGGATCCCTATACTTTGGGCTATGTCCGTGGCCTTTGAACGCCAGTATCCTGGGGTCTTGCGGGTAACTGCCTCTCGTCTCACGCCCATCCCCCACCTTCCTCGAATCTCCTTGCTTCACTACGCGTTGTCGCCATCTTCGACTCTAACTCAATAATACTCCTCATTCCGCGGTATGAATCCAGGTCTTACTGTTTCAACTCGCGACACAAACGATCCTTCGATGCAACCTCCACATTTGTGTGCATTGTGCCATGAGGTCTTTCATGGGAGCCCACTAGCACATCTTCATGAGAGAGTGGTCCATTCTACTCAAGTAGTTCGTGGCGTACGCTTGCTTCCTCTGTCTCTCATTTTTATATCCTATCGCTAAAATGCCTTGATGATTTCTCAGGCAGATCATAGTAACGACGAAACCAGCTGTAGTATTTCCTCGCAAAGTCACGGATACTCTTTTTATGGCGTGAGCACAACTTGAAACCTACTCTCGCGTTTCTTACATTGTGGGATTTACCTCTACAGGAGCTTGCTGATGTATGCGCATCGGCTTGTTGCGAGTCTTACGACTCTTCACTCGCTACAGAAGAGGAACAGCGGATACCTGAAACCTGGTATGGAGGAATCAGTATCATGGGTAGAAGCGTACTCACAGATTTATTCTTAAGTTATCATATATTGAAAGAGATTGATAGTAGCAAAACCGTATTGTCAATATCACCGGATGTGAGATTGACCAACGAACTCGAAATCCGGAAGAAATTAGTGGAGGTATGTGCTCTGTCACCAACTTCCATTGCATACTCATGGGATTCGTAGGTTTTGGGAACGCTGTGCTTGCACAATGATCAGCGAATCCTTACTGCGATGGATCGGGGTGATACACAAATGTGCCTCCACTTGGAAAATCTACTACGCCACAAACAAGGGCAGAAGACCATACGGTTTCTGAAGGATGATCATGCCCAGATCTTCTTAGATCTCGTCTTCGATGTATGTGACGTCTCCTGCTTGTCAAGTGATACCTTTTTTGATTTTGCATGATTTCAAGATGCTATTTCCGCAATCCCCACCTCTCTCTAGAATACCCGCCGATGCTCCTAGACTCATGGCGGACCCGCAATTCAGGCAGAAATTATACCGCGCGATGGTCAGGCTTGCAGAGGAGTCTGGTATGACGCCGTCTACATTATTTGTGGTGAACATCACTCTTTCCGATGGATATCACGTCGCTGGAGGAACATATGCGGACATCTACAAGGGGATGCTTGAAGGTCAACCCGTTGCCGTGAAGAGAATGAGAACGTTTCTTGGACAATCCGAGGATCAACTTGAGCTAACCCGCAAGGTAAATTGATTCCGATTTCTCTGGGGATACAAGGGCTGAGATGGTCCGTTCAGGGATTGTGCAAAGAGACCCTCATTTGGTTCCACCTTGACCACCCAAATCTTCTTCCTCTGTGCGGTATCAACCGAGATTTGTTTCCGGGTTCTTTCTGTCTGGTCTCACCGTGGACACAATTTGGAAACATTCAACATTTCCTGGAGACAGAGGGCAATAAATGTGATGAAGTCATTGTTCGACTCGTGAGTATCGGGACCCGAACTCTCATGATCTTCATAGACCCGAGAAACTCATCGTCATGTAGGTGAAGGAGATTTTGACTGGTCTCTGCTATCTTCACACTGAGAACATTGTGCATGGCGATCTTCGACCAGTACGTACTACGCAACCGCACTGATGTCATGTCATAACGGCTGTTGATTATCGATATTGCAGGCAAACATCCTCATTATCAAGATGGACGCGTGAAAATAGCTGATTATGGTCTCGCAAATTTCGCCGACTCCACGCAAGACAGTGTGGACGCCCTAGAAGCAGGGCCTCTCTGCCCTGAGCTCTGTTGTCCAGCCGAGGTATGGAAGGATGAACGCCAGTATATGCCCACCAAGGAAGCCGATGTATTTGCTTTTGGGACGGTTTATTATCAGGTGAGAACTAATGGATATCATTGTGCCATTCGTCTGGGGGCTCGGACTCATATGTGCATAGATCCTTACAGGAAAAGCCCCGTTCACAAAGCGTGGGGATATACGAAAGCTGAGATCGCAGGGACAAGAATCTTGCCTCCTTGGACTCCTGTCCAATTTGCAGCCTCATGCACATGTCTCGCTTGTTATCGAGAGATGCTGGCAAAGTGCTGGCAATGGTGCCCCTCCCAGAGGCCCAATTCGGCTGAACTCATAATTCTCATTGGTCAAGAGGCTGTACCGTTGGAAATTGCAGTGCTTGAGAAACACCGCCCCCTTCTTCTAATCTCGATCGGATTTTTTTTTTGAGCGCTGAATGTTGAGGCTGTGGAACTGGGGGTCTGTAGCGGGGGTTCAATCTCTTTGTTGTTGTGTTGTGGCTGTAGTATAGTAGGAATGGAAAACCGGTTGGACCTAGTACGCATTGGGTAATAATTGCACCTGTGTTCGCTAGAGCAAGAGAAAACCCTTACGTCAAACGATGGCGTATAATTTTGTTGGACCTCTCTCGTTTATCTGGTCAAAGATGCGTCAGGATGGGTTCCGACTTCCTGTGTCAATCCCCTCTCCCGATCGCGTCGAGGTCTGTATCACACACCGCTTCTTCCATCTGCGTTACACTAATGCTGCTCGAACCCACAGGCATCGGCATTCGGTGATGCCTACATACTGCATGTTCCCTGAACGTTAGAAAATGATGCTAGGACGTCTTCTGGATCTCAAAATGCGCAAGATTCCCTGAGCCGCTCCCACGAAATCCTTGAGCCAGTTGTAATCGAATACACAGTCCTTCTCATAGCGACCTTGTACCTGACTTCGAAAATACTCGGTACCAGAGGAAACCATTCTATGTGAGTTCGTACTGAACTTCTATCTCGTCTTCCGGATCTCGACGAATCGGCGACGAAACAGGGACTTTCTGAAATTTGCGTATCAATTCCAAGCTGTGCCGCAAAGAGTATTTGATGATTCCTGGAAACTTTCTTTCTCACTGGGCTTTGCTCAATATAATCCATTTGTGCTATGTCAATATTGTGATGCACGACGATCGAACAGAGATGGTGGGCGATCAGGAGCCTTGGAGAACCATCTCTCTTCCTTATGCAGGAATATGACCTCGGCGTCTGATTTCCAAATTGAACAACTGTCAAGAAGGCAGGTCTGCCAGTGTCCCACACTGGCAGTTCCACTGCCACGACACCAACAATCTCCTCTCACTCGCATGTTGTATCTTTTGAAAAATTCGGCCCTCTCGTTTGATTTTGTCTCTTTCGAAACACTTACTTGTCCATCCATTTTCTTGATCCGTACTTGACCGTGGATTTCACTCCTACACGAGACGCCGTGGCGCTGATATCACTGTTTATACTATGATGGGTCCCTTCTGATCTTTGTTCTGTCAACGACTCCGCCGATGTTGAAGGTGATTGATTTCTCAAGAGCTGTACCTTCTATGTAATAAGACCCTGGATACGATACACCTGTCTTTGTCCGAGGATCGTCGTACTAGGCTTCCTAGGACGCTGGCATGGCCGAGGTCTCACCATGTCACTAGCAACCGTCCTTGCCCACTATCCCCCGTCTCTGCATCTACCTTCTTTCACTGCTGTCGTCTTTGCTGGAGTATCTATCTCATCGTTGTTCAGGTCGCTTGACTGGAATGTCCGCTCCGGGTTTACAAGACCCCACCGTGCCCCGTCTATATCGCTGCGCAATTTGTGGGGAAGATTTCCGAATGCCAAATCTCCTGGGTCTTCATCGGCAACTTGCACATCCACCTCAAGCACTCTATCATGTATGTCTTGCTTTTCAACAGTTGTCTGGCCTGAATCCTTACCAGACGCTTCGTTTATTACTACTAGGACCTCTTTGGTGAAGATCCAGACCCCACAACCTCAACCATGCCTTCTAGGACAGACATGTCGTATATGGCAAGTGAAACAACTTTCGCCCATCGCGTAGTGGCTCACTATCCAATGTAGAAACTTGCCGATATCTGTGCACTGATTTGTTGTGAACAATACGGCAAAGTCCCTTCCATAGATGGGATTCAGCAGATTTGTGAATATAGGTAAGCTACGTTCTATCATAGTAACGTTGCGGACAGAACCTGAGGATATTGTTTGCAAGCTATTCCATCTTGAAGAGTGTCGACGGCCTCAGAGTCTCACTACTCGACCCACTTGGCATGACGATAAGTTACGAAGTACGCAAGGAATTCGTAGAAGTATGTACTACTCCCCCCCTCATCTCAGAGGCCTGGTTGAAGAATATTCTCAGGTTTTAAAGGTCCTTCGCTCGACTGATGACGTTCGCGTCCTTGATGCTATCGAGCAATGGGACAAAGAAGTATCTTCGCGCATGGAAATACTTGAGGATCCGGGGCGAGACGCAGTACTCTCTCCCACTGATGGAAACCAGTCACAAATCCTTTTAGACTTCGCCCAAGAGGTGAATTCTCTATCTTTCTCTCTTGGAATTCGTTGATGAACGCATCTGCAGAGACTAAAGTTCAAATTCCGGGAGCAACTTTCGGGGGACTCGACCGATCCTGTCGCAACAGACCTCAGTGCTCTGAGCGCAGAATCCAGGTACAATCTATATCGATGTATGACCAGGCTTGCACAAGCATCTGGCAAAACCCCTTCTGCCTTGTTCATCTCAGGCATTATTGAACAAGACAAAGTTCCCATCGGCTGTGGGTCGTTCGGAGACGTATTCCAAGGGAAAATGATGGATGGCAATATGGTTGCAGTCAAAAGAATGAGATGTTATCTTCGACAAACTGAGGAACAAAGAGAAACAAATTTGAAGGTTGGTCTATCCAAACTCATACTGTCCTCTCGGCTAATCGAAACCACCACCAAGGCAATGTGCAAGGAGGCCCTGATTTGGTCGCACCTCGAGCACCCAAATCTACTTCCTTTCTGTGGTATCAAACGAGAATTGCTTCCGTTCTCCTTATGTTTGGTCTCACCTTGGATGGAAGCTGGGAATATCATGGATTATCTGGGGTCAATGAGACCGGATGACCGTGTCGGAGTACTTGATCGATTTGTGAGTCTTGTGTGTTCTGTGGAGATCTGAATCTTAATAGGCTCTACCACCCAGGTCAGAGAAATTATCCTTGGGCTCTCATACCTCCATGATAAAGAGATAGTGCATGGTGACCTCCGCCCAGTATGTCATGGGTATGCGATTACCTTGGAACGATGCTGATCACTTGTGTTTCAGCCAAACATATTCGTAGATGGGGAAGAGCATGTCAGAATAGCTGACTTTGGCCTCGCCAATTTTGCGGACTCTACACGAAACAGTGTGAGTGCGCCAGATGCTGGACCTTGGTCCCCCGAGAGATGCTTTCCCGCCGACGTATTTGGAGAATATGTTCAATACATACCCACTAAGGCCACTGATATCTTCTCCCTTGGAACCGTTTGTTATGAGGTAAGGCACTGTACTTCAAACTTTGGCATGTTTTCTGTCTCTGCTCACTGATATCAAATACGAAGATCTACACCAGGGAAGCTCCTTTCGATATCGCGACCCGGTCGCAGAATGACCTGCGGGTCCTAAAGGATGGAAAATTCACGTGGCTGGTTGGTTTCGACTATCTGCCACCCAGGGTGGCATTGTTTCTCGTACAGTGCTGGCAGTGGAAGCCTTGTCAGCGACCAAGCACGGTGGAACTTCCGGGGCTTCTGGACCAGGACAAAGAACCACGAGAATTGGTCGGAAACCCCCCTCGAGGCTTTGTTTCTATTTTGGTTGTCGTTTTTTTTTTCCCAGGGCGCTGAACAGCCATAATCTCCCAATCACAAAAAAATAACTATTTGACAGGAACCCTAGATCTATAGCTACTGTACTTATATTTATGTAATTAACAGATTCATCGCAGACAATGAGGCCTTGAGGGCAAAGTACCTTGGCATGTGCAACCCCACTGAGTGCGAGTCTACGAAGTCTGGAACTTGGAACTTGAAGCTTGAAGCTTGAAGGGTGATGGCGATAGTCGCGTCTGGTTCACGATTGTGGCGGCATCGCTCTTTTGGTCCAAAGGTCCCTCTTTGGTGCGGAAAATAAACACATATTCTTTCTCTCACGATTGACTCGGACTTGGACCTGTCCATAACAACTCCATGCCTGAGGATCCCCATCCTTCAGGCTGTACTCGTAAACTCAAGCACTGTCAGTGGAGCGCAGGGTACCAGCAGTCTGGTGAGTAGCCCCCTCTCCTCTTCTTGCGCATTCCCCATTGCAACTCTACTTCTGATCGCCTTCAACTTGAGCATCTACCGAATTCACACCCCGCCTATCTCTACTCAAGATCTAGAGAAAAATAACGCTACGACATCGCTGTATTCCTTGCAAGGAAAGCTTACAAGGTTTATCCTTGGCAAATCTCGACCGGAGACTGGCTCATCCTAGGTCTGGTATTGTCCATGGTGTACGCCTTTACCTTCCTGCTTTCTGGCTCAATTCCCCTTCAGACTGGCTGTTGTAACCTTGTACTTGATCCCAGCGTCGCATCCAGCTAGATTATACGATGATATTATCAAGGTCTTTCTTTGCCTCGATGTATCTGCGATGCAGGAGCTCTCCGAAGTCTGCGCATCAATTTGTTGGGAATGATACGATCCTTGTCTTGCAAAGAGGCGCAACAGGTACCTAGAGAATGGTAAGAAAGCATATCACGAAACATGCAGATTACAATATATATATTTCCAAAGCTATCGTGTGTTGACTGATCGGAGGTGACTGGGCCACGAGGGCCCAACACCGCCTGTGAGCATAGAAGAGTCCCATGAATTCTACTGTGTTGTCATTTTGAGGGCACTTCGGGCACCCAACAGATGGAATACAGACAATGAGTGCGACGTACCTTCAGGCTACTGTTTGGACATGTTGCACAAGTCAAGGTGGACTCGGAGGACCATGACCTCAATTGGTCACGGTGGCGCCTGTCGGTTCACGATTGTGGCGGATCGAAAGCCAGCCTCGGAGTGCTTGACGTTGGTCCGGGCACTCTTGTTGTTGTTCACTACACCCCAAAACGAGCCACACATCAACGTGACCCCCTCCCGTAACTGCGGTGGTGATGTTCGCCCTGACGTGACGAAAGGGCTATCACCATAGCGTTGTGACAATTTTTTGAAGGCCCCGTGGGGGGTCTAGTGCCAGCCATCCCTGCTGGCATGCAGTCGGGGCAAGGGGGTTGGCTGCAGGGGGTCAGGCCAAGGCTGTCACGGGCCTTTCGCAAGGTGTTACTCTTCTATTAGTAGGTAGAAAAAATGGTATTGGCGGCAAATATGCGCTGGCGGGCTCAGGCGGTGGGTTTTTGTATGCAAGAAACAGCATCATTCGGCTGGAGCTATATTGAACTGCGACATGGCTATTACAACACAACAAGGTACATTGACAAAAAACATTTGCGATACAAGAGGGGGCCATGGGAGTTTGATCAAAAAAACGGCACATGTTCAGTTGGCATCAGTCAAACCCTCAGAGCCAACTTCTTCTATCGGCTCCTGGTAAACATTCTGAACAAAGGCAACAAACCTTCCCCAAATATAGCGGCGTAGAACCTGGCAGGACCTGCACGTGCTTCCTTCACACTCATGGACCCCGGTATCTTCCAATCGAAGCAGCCACTCATCGACGAAGTCCCCCTGAAATAAAATCCTTGCGTCCCATTCCGGCCAACTGGGGACTCCTGCGCCGGGACGACCGGGAAAGAAGGGATGTGCGGCAACGTAAGCCATCCAAAAAAGCTCCGCCCCGTACTTCCAAAATGGGGAAAAGCGATGGACGACGACCTGCGTCAGCCAGGATGAGATGCCTTCCGCGAGGTCTTGCCATGGCTCTTGGCGCGTGAAGCCAAAGCGACTCGGCAAAGGAAGGAAGGTGTAGAATTCTGGCGACATCAGCTCACGGTGAACGGCTATGTCCTATGAGGGCCGATGAGCACCCAAGTCTCGATGAGTCCGCTGAGAAACACTTACCGGCTCGGAATCGGAGCCGCCATCGTCCCTATCCCCCCGCCTTGGCACGGCAGTCATGATGGTTTCAATGTAAGGGAAAAACTCCTGCGGGATGGCGACGGAGACCTGGGCCGGCTGCCACGTGTGGGGCGTAAGCGAAGTCCGGAGCTGAAAAAATAAATTTGCTTACAAACTCATCAACAGCTAGGCCCATGGGAAAGCGGCCTCGAAGGTTAATGATGACTTCAAAGTCAGAGAGGACCGTGAAGGACCCCCGGCTCACGAGGGGGCATAAGAAACGATGGTGAGTGGTGTCAGGCTCCATGGCTGGTCCTAGAGGGTTGCACAAGCGCCCAAGTTGAACTTTCGACCTGAGTTTTATGTCGACAGATGACCTTCCCACCATCACATGTGTGAGCATGACGGCACCGCCTTGCTGTTGCACCCACACCAAACCGGCGTCTAGGCCGCGACCGAAACTCGAGATCACACAAAAAGACGGGAGGGAACGAATGAAGTACAGCCGGAGGTGTAGACCGGCTCGAAGTTGAGGCACGTACACTAGCTGCAGCAGGTTTTATTCACTAAACGGAGTACTCCACAGAGCCAACTCCGAGTTCCATCAGCTACCGCGAGGGTCTCCGAGGGGTCGTTCGAGGGGGAGCGGGGTTCAGCCTGTGCATTGAAGAGGCGTCGTCGAGACACAAACGACGACGTTCTGAATTGGCCAGGAATGACGAGGCGCAAGAGACTGAGGTGGGCGAGCGAAGGGGTTGGGAATGCCTTGGCAAAGTGAGTCAGCAACGTCTTGGCCTCCGGGTTGCAGTTATTCACGACGGCTGCCCACCCCCATACGCATGCCAAAGGGGGCAAGGTGGTTTCTTCAGTCAACCATAGCAAGGTGGGTGGCTTTTATTGGCGTCCTTCTGCCTTCTACAGGGCACAGGGCTTTAGCCCACCTCATGCGTGAGTTCGGCTTTTTTCCGGCTTCAGTCACACGAGGCACTCACATGCCCTCGCTATACAGGCCGCCTGCCTCATGCTTTGGGGTCTTTGCAGGTGTGTTGTAGGAGGTGAGGCGCCATATAGGCCGGCCCAACCTTGACACCCAGCTCCCATCCTTTAACCCACCCTACCCTTTGTTTTTGGGGGATGTTTCCTGCTCGTATTTCCACGGTAAGCCTTGCGAAAAGAAAGGCCCAACTTACTGATTGCGGTGTTCTATAGGCTGCAGTCGGGGGATACTTCGCCACTTTTGTGGCAGAGGCAGTTGAGAGAATTGAGGCCGACGTCGACCTTCCTGCCTTCGTTAGCGGTGCATGGGAGAGATTTTTCTCAGGAGAGGCTGACTCCTCCAGCCTTGACGGCTTCGACTCCATGGAGGGGATGGAGCTTGCGGCCCCTGTTGTTTTGGATTTGACTCGGGAGAGTCTGAGGTGGAGTCCGAGGATGAAGTTAGCGAGGAGGAGGGGCCGGATTTAAAGTCAGATGGGGTTGATGGGGCCACAAGGGTTGAGTTGAAAGCTCCTGGCGGTGAGGAGGCTCCCAAGGAGAGCCGTAAGGTGCGCAAGCGAAGGCAATACCATCAAAAACGGGACGCCAACGCACGAGCCTTAGCTGCAGCAAGAAAGGCGACTAGCAACCCTACTCAGGACTACCGACCGCCCCTTGCCTCAATCAAAAAGTACTCCCACCCAGAGGAGGAAAGAGTGGATGCAGACGCCGCCGGCTTTCCTGGCGCAAGAGGAGGCTACGTTGGGGCTGGGAGGGTGCAACCGGCTGGCCTTACCCTTGAGGACCAACGGCTAGAAAACCTAGGGGACCTTCGTTACATCTCTTGGGACGGAGGGTACGTTTCTTCTCCAATGTCTGTTGTGGCGTAAATTTGAGGCCTCCGACTACAGGCATACCATCGCCATAACCGACAAAACCGGCACTGTGATTATGGTGTGCGCCGGCCGCCCAGCTGATCCCGGATGGAAAGAAACTGTGGCGGCAGCCTTCGCCTTTTTGAAGGAGAAGGCCTCCCAACTAGTTTTTGCGCACAAAAGATGTGAATCGAGACCTCCAACACAGCGTTGCAAGGTTTGTAAGAACAGGAGGGGCGACTATGCCTCATTCTCCGCAGGGGTTTCTCATGGTACGGGGGCCTTGGGGCCACATTCAATCTCTACACCCTTCGCCCGAAACGAGAGGGTCATCCCAACCATCTTGGAAAACATCGACCTCCAGAGGATCATGGGCTTTGCTAGCAGTAGGTGGAAGCCAACTCTCCCGCCGCTTTAACTCACGTTATCTTCAGGCTGCTTTGCCGTCTATTGCCCAAAACTATTCAAGTTCATGGAGGGAAGACTTAACCTCCTCTTTGAACGCTACAGCCCTGAGCTTTGCCGGCTGATTCCTGGCCTATACCCTGCAACCACCGTCAACTTGGGCCCTTCTGTCATTACGGTGGAGCATTTTGATGGGGCTAATTACGCCCCTGCTTGGATCGCTATAACCAGTCTAGGCGAATTCGACCATAAAAAAGGGGGCCACCTCATTCTTCGTAGCCTTGGGGTCCTGGTGGAGTTCCCCTCAGGCTGCACCGTGCTTTTCCCCTCCTCTGTGGTGCAGCATGGCAACGTGCCCATTCAAGAGGGCGAGAGCCGAATGTCCATCACCCAATACGCCTCAGGCTCTCTCTTTCGGTGGGTGGATTACGGCTTCCGAGATGAGAAGGGCTTCTGGGCTGCAGAACGAGAGGAGGCCCAACGGGTTTGGAGGAGGAGGCCTTTCGCCTACGTGGAGTCCCTTAAGCTCTACTCTAAGTTGGACCGCCTTTATGACGACCTCATGGAAACGTACTACCCTGAACTGGCTCATAGTTAGTAATTAGACCTACCTTTAGTACCTCTTTAATCGCAGAAGTACCTTTTGAAAAACCTCCTGCAGGCCTGTTTCCTTCCTACCCCCTTTGGGGCTCTAAGTTAATACGCCCCGGTCACAAGTTGGGGGTCCCCCAAAGGTTCGAACGCCGGATGAGCACCGAAGGCGGGGCGTAGCATTAAGAGGGGGCCACTCGCCCCTATGTTTTAATTTTAATTTTAAAGCATTCAACCCATCCCAAACGAGTGCCCAACGATTGGGTGTACAGATCCTTTTCTCTGCAAGTTAGTACCTCGAAGACACGAAACGGCTCCCTTTCTTCTGCAAAGTCACTTCGCTGCAAAATTCGCTCCTTGAACAACCCAACGTCCTACTACTACAGGTCGGATGGTGAACAATCGCAGTATCAGGCCGTGAAAGGGGAAACGATAGGTACGAATTATTTCGTTGTTCTCTTGCGATTTCTGTGATGCCATCAACCCTCAAGGGATCAACCTTCGCAAGTCCACTGGCCACTTGCTGGCCACCTCCCCGGCTCCATCATGGCCACGACCGTAGTTCGTGCCTCACACTTCTTGATCTCCCAACGCCAGTACGACATCTTTTTGTATACATCAACAACCTGACCCCCGGCCTTCCTATGAATCAAGCTACCGGTGATACGACAAACCTCATCGCGGTGGAAGTCACCCATCGTTGATACCATCGAATTTTCATTGTAAGACCTCCAATCACTCCAATCATGAACATGCGTCTTTTATCTATCGGCTTGACCCCATCAGACGACGGTTTGTAGCTTGCGTTGTGCTCGCGACTGTGGCGATCAGGCTAATCCTACTCCAGATGGCGATGTTGGTGAGAAACATGAAGATTCGTCGCAAGCTCAGTCTATGGGTAGGATGGCCACGCATTACGACAGGCTACCCGACTCTCAGCACAGCCAGGTTCAAAAAGTGCTCTTTGCCAGCGCGAGGGTCGACACCTTCTGGAAGCTCGAGTCCCGTCATTGCGCCCGTTTCGCCAATGAATGTGGTCCACCAAGTCGCCGTCGATCTTATCCGTCTTACGAGACCCTATATAGAGCTCTTTTGCAAGATCCGACGAACGAAGGGAGTATAATCTCGCTCATCGGTTCACCCCCCAACATGAAACCACGCACGGCGTTCGTTTCTTCGGTTGTTGGCTGAGGTCTTGCCTCCCGCCTTAACGGACGCTCCGTAGTGCCTGAGCAGCGAACACAGGCTCCTATCTCCACTCAGGTTGGAAAACAGGGTCGGTGATATCCTCTTCAAAGCGATAGGTATAAGTTGTAGGACCCGTCCTACCTTTCTTGTTCGCGCAAAAGTTGTGGGATGCGCAACGGAAAGAAGAACGGGCGATAATAGAGAGGGTTGATGTTCTAGTAGGACGTCCACTGCATGGGACGTGGATGTGGGCCTCACTTTCTGGTAATTTCATTCGGCTCTATCCCTACTCTCTACAAGTTGATACCTATCAATAGATATATGAATAACAGTGGACGACGTGTCTTTTTCCCGGGTGTAGGACGTCTCTACAGCGAATACAATGCATAGAGCGATTTGTACGGCCCTCAATCGAGCGGATTCATTGTGCCAACCCACCAAATACTCGAAATCAACTATCTTCTGTGGTATATACGGTGTAAAATATGAGAACGTCGCTCAGCAACATAAATGAAGGCAAGTCGCATGTGACGGAATCTACGAAAGACTGAAAACAACCTATCGTGATCGAAGGACATCATTCATATTACATGCAAACGAAAGAAAGAATAACGGTGTCAACCCAAAGGTATCAATGAATTGTAAGGGGGAAAGCCAGCTACCAACCCTGGGGTTTGAAAAAGAAGCACGCTTTGACGCATAGGTTCACGGAAAAGGGGACTCCGAAGAACGCTGAAAAGAGGACCCAGAACACCGTAGGCGAGACTGGAGAGGTGGTATTTGGTGGACGTTGGGTGTTTCCCAAGGACGCGTGGGTTTGAGCTCCTTATTA